>MJUT01063483.1:43622-68742 GCA_002080005.1 Gigantidas platifrons
TTTTTAGCTCAGCGCTCATGTGTGGCCTATATTTGATTGGTATTCAAATATGCCTTTATTTGTATACCGAATACGGGACGTTATATTAGAACACGCAATAAAAAACACCTGTTCAATTTGCTTCCACTCACAAATACCACAAGATATCACAAAGATGATAGCAAAAATTATAAATCAACATCGGGGCTGTCGTTGTCATGATCGTATGGTTGTTGGATTTACAACTAACTATGCAATCAATGCCTATCACCACTAATGTGGTGGATTCGAATTCCGTTTATGCAGAGGTGTACTCGATACAACATTATGTGATAAAGTTTGTCAGTGACTTGTGGCAGGTCGATTGTTTTCTCCAGGTACTCAGGTTTCCTCCACCAATAAAACTGACTACAACAATATTACTGCAATATTGTTGAAAGTGGCGCTAAACACCATACCTAACCCTAACTTAAGCCTAAATCAACATCTTCCAATTGTCCATTACAGATGTATTGAAAGACTCAAGTTTAATTAGAATAGCTACAATGGTTTGTAGAGACTGGGTAAAACTTTTACTAAAGTTGAATATGAGCTACCGTGATGTGAATATCATAGAAAGTATGTACCCAACAAATATTCAAAATCAAGCGCTAGAGGGGTTAGAACGATGGAGAAGGAGAAACATGGAAGGAAATGTTAGCATTGATGATATTATACAAAACTTGATAACAGCACTAGAAGAAGTAAACAGACATGATGTCACTGAGATTATTGACGGAATCATAGGTAGTATAATTATCATGGTGACCACCAGTGTGGTAGATCATGGGTTCGAGCCTCGATCGTACCAAGCAAAAGACAATAGAATTGGTATTTGTTGTTTCTCCACTAAGCATGCATCATTAAGAAGAAAGACCAAAGATTGGATGGTTTAGAAATCAGGATAATGTGTCTGAGTGGGGCGACATGTCTACCCATAGACTGTTGTTTCAGTGAACTAACACTTTAATAATCCAACTAAGCCTGTTGGTCTGGTACAGACTGGTTATCATTGTCATTTCATTGAATGCAACTCGTTCTCGCCATGATATAAGTGAAAAAATTGTTCATTTGGCGTTAAAAAAGAATCACTGACCCAGTCACGCACTCTGATGTACCAGTACATGATGTGTACTGATAGTGTTTTCCATAGACACATTCACAGTTTGTTCTATTGATTACCGATATGAGAGATAATGCCGATATACCATGTAGTAGTCATGTTCTTTTGGCAAGCAGCACAACATATTGTTTCAGAAATTTCAAATGACCTTTCACAAAACATGACTAATATTTAGCCTTTTTTTAATGATTGGCGAACGTATTATAATCATTATTACAACTGAAATAAGTACTTTCGTTTGCCCCTGAAAACAATTAAATGTTTCTTAATTCTATCTTTTGTTGTGGTATGTGTCGTCCACGTTATTGTTTGATGGTGGCCAGTGTAGAACAGTTCCGAGTGTAAGTGTTTGCTTCATGTTTTTGGTGACCAAAAATAAAACAATAGGTTCGACAAGCAATAACAATCTAGTTACAATGTTGATACTCAACATGGAGCGAGGTTTTGTGTTATCTAACCATGGTTACCTCCATTGGAGGATATACTACAAAAAAAGGGAATATTGATGTTTTAATTCCACTTTCAACTCTGTATTAATTGCCCTTCTGGAACGATTAAGTTCACCCCGGTTTTTAGTGGGTATCGTGTTACTCGATCTTGAGTTTTTCTGTGTAATGTTTTGTAGATCGTTGTTTGTCCTTTTCTTCTGGCCATTGTATTGTCTGTCCTTGTTAGATTTACGGCTTCTGATTACTCCTGTGGTATCCTCAAACTGTTCTTACTAATATATTATGGTTGCAGAAACCGGGTTACACAATGTCTTTGATACAACAATTGCACTGTTCCATTTTACTGACAAACTTTATTACTAACAGTTGTATCAAAGACACCTAACCACGGACGGGAATCGGAAGTCGAGTGGTGTCGTTGTAGACCCAAACTATCATACAATAATTGTAACTATAAATCCTTTGTACAAACACAAATCTTATATTTCTATAAACGTAGATTTTCTACATCTTCTGTCATAATACATTTTTAAAATCTGTGTATGTCGCAAAAAGGAAAGATAATTTGTTTTATATATAGTGTGCCCATTTGTTTTCCCCTGTATAAATAAGTTTGTTAGCAAGCAGAGACTCTCAGTGAGCTACCATGGGTTGCCTAGGTTATTGTAAAGCATGAGTATGTCTATTAACCAACATGTTTAATAGGATCCCAACACTCGCTTCTTGTTAGCTATTATTTTTTATTTACCAACAGCTGGAGACACTAGAAGTGAACAAAAGCGAAAAAGAAGACAAATAAAAACCATATATTTAGATGATCTAGCCACACAATTAATAGGAGACTCTGTCTGGACGAAGGTACTATATCACCTCGGACTGAGCTACAACGATATCCAGATAATCGAAAGCATGTACCCACAGAATATCCAGAGACAGGCGTTAGAAGGTTTGGTACGGTGGAAGCAAAAGAATTCAAAGAAGGAGGATTGTGATGATATGATTGATAAAATTGTAACAGCCTTACACAGTGTAGAAAGACAGGATATTATTGACTGGATAAAAGACAATTTAGGTATTTTAAAAAAGAGACTAGTATCAGTATTGGTTATTGGGTATCTTAAGCAAAATGAAATTACGTTTGGTTTTTGGTTAATGGTGCTTAACGCCACTTTCAACAATATTTTAGTTATATCATGGCTGTGAGTCTTATGGTGGAGGAGTACCCGGGGAAAACCACTGACCTGCCGCAAATCACTGACAACGTTATCACATAATGTTGTATCACATACACCTCGCCACCAACGGGGCTCGAACTAGCAACTTTAGTAGTGATAGGTACTGATTGTATAGGTAGTTGTAAATCAAATTATCATACGATCACAATCCTGACGGCACCGGAACACAATTTAGAATCAGTATTGGTTATTGGGTATTGAAAAAAGAGGTTGGTATCAGTATTTGTTATTGGGTATCTATTTTCAAAGTTTCGTGTTGCTCAGTCTTTAGTTTTCTAGTGTTTTGGTGTTTTGTTGATCTTTGTTTGTCCTTTTGTCCATTTTATTTTGGCCATTGAGTTGTCTGCCCTTCGATTTACCATTTCTGATTACCCCTTCGGTATCTTCAAATTCTTCTTAAAATACATTCATTAATAATTTAATTTGATTTGAATATTTCAATCTGATTGGCTAATCCGCCTGGAGAAAATTTTGTCTATACTGGATAACCTGGGTTGGTATTGTGACGTCACCAACGAGTTCATCCGCCAACGACAAATTCAAATAGTCACATGAAATAATCGTAATTAAAATCGAGGAATCATTAAATTGTTGTAAAAATTAAATTATAAGGAATATTTGAAATTGTTGAACAGGTTAGAGTTAAGTATGAATGTGTATTCAATCACATATAGACATGTTGTTGTTGTTGTTGTTTTTTTTTTTTTTTTTGGATCATTTTCGCATTTCAAATTGGTTTATGGATTCATAAGGGCAACATTCTTCTTTTGACAGAAAAAGCTGAATATCAAGATAGCGAGTCAGTATTTTTGTCTGAAAGAATTTGCATTCACAAGCAAGAAATCGGACGCGGTAAGTCAGATTCACACGTTGACGATGTAGGTTTATGTACGATGTTAAGTTAGGCTCACTCATTGAAAATATATGTACATGTATGAGGCTTGTTAGATTCACACATTGAAAATACATAATTACATGAGCAAAATATGACCATAACAATGTAGGTTAGATGAACACACTGGAGATATATTTACACGTGCAATGTAAATGAGATTCACATATTGACAAGGCAATACAATATACATTTAGTTTTGTTTGTTTAATGGTGCTTAACGCCACTTTCAACAATACATTTATGAGATAAGCTGAATAACACACGTTTTTTACTTTTAGCAACAACCTCTGTCAAGTTTGTAAGTGACAAAAGTTAACATTAGCTAGGACCAATCAGTATTTACTCTCTATAAAATCAACATACAAAAAAAAATGTACATGTTTATACATAAATCAAACCTATCTAGGATTGTTGTATATGCTATTAGTCTTAGATAAAATGTCAATATTGTCAAGCATATGTATGAGTAACATTTAAACACAAATTGCAGTTTGTAACATGCACTTTTAATATTCTAAGAACACATCCTACAGTTGAGACATTTCATTAAATGTTACAAATTTTGATTTTTGGCTTTGTTACTCTTTTATTTTGTCAAATGAATATCATTTTGAAACAGTAAATATTAATGCTTTCATGCCCCGGTTAGGTCAAGCCATAGACGATGAAATTGGAATATGTTGCTTCTCCGCTGAGCACGCAGCATTAAGGAGCAATAGCAATGGTAATATGTCCAAGTGGCGAGACATATCTATCCGTGGACCGTTGTTTCAGTGAGGTAGCACTATAAAGGTCCAACACAGTGTATTGGTCAAGTACAAACCGGACATCATCTTATCAAAATATGACTTGTTCTCACCATGTTATAGATGATAAAAATGTTCATTGGGTGCTAAACAACAATTATTCCCTCAATCTAATTTGTTTTATTGTTTTCTTATTTAAACTTGGACATTTATTGTATTATAATGATTATGCTCTTTTGCTTAAATAGTTCATTATGACATTGTACAGAATGAACAACAACAAGATATAACAACCAATCAAATCATCAATTCTTTACAGAGGAATGTAGTAGGTAATGCAGGCTTTGTAATTTTTAATGTTTTATTTAAAACTGTCACGTAGTTAAAAATATAATGTTTTAAGGGGAGATTTACACCCTTAAATCTATGTTTTACTCCGCCACTCTTCATTGATGAATATGTACCAATACAGGTGAGATAACGGTCATGCATATATGTGTTCTAATTGGATTTTGGAAATGAGCTGACACATTCCCATTGTTTACCTTCGACTACAAAATATATTTTGGTAATGTGGTATTTTTGAGATGAAAGTCTATCATTGAAAAAATGATAAACGTCAGAGGAGAAATCAATAATGGACAATCCAGAGAAATTGGCAAAATTGGACACACAGGACAACGACAATAAAATAAAACATTACTATACAACAAACACCGAAAACGTAAAAAATGTGAGGCAGCATGGACCCCACCGAGAATGAACCCATGTGTTCAAGAATGGTAAAGACTGTATATTTCAATGGCAAATGGAGGACACATATACTAACTTGTAAAAATGAGAATTATATAACACTAAGACGGAAGTTTATTTCTATCCTTAATGACGCCTTAATATTTCAACAAAACATAAAAAATGAAATATGTTCAAATGTATTTGTGCATCATTAATAATTGCCTTCTGTATGAGTCCTAGTACAAAATGCACTTTCAATAAAAAAAAATTGTGCTTAATAGGTTTCACAACAGATATTATTAATAATATAGAAAATATTGTTACGGGTAAGTTCTTTAAAATATGTTATTCAATCATACTTTGCTAAAACGAGGGGGACCTTGGTGACCAAGTGGTTAAGACTTCTATACAAAGGCCTGGCAACACTAACGTAAATTCGAGCTCCAATACTTACCACGAGTGTTAAGGTTTCCAGACACATAATCGGAGGTTTCATTGGTGAGTTCGTTATATAATGTCGGTCCCTTTCTTCCCAATTAAGTCGGATAGTCTCGATGTAGACGAAATAAATATTTGATGATACCAAATGGGTAATCAGAAACTGTATATCGAAGAAGGACAGACAATGCAATGGACAGAAGAAAAAGGACAAAGGAAAGATGATCCACAAAACACTACACAGAAAACTGAAGATTGAGCAACACGAACACCACTAAAACAGGGGTGCTCCTGAAGGGTATAGCATACTGTTCTTTCCCAGTTAAGTGTTGCAGTATCTATGAAGTTGAAAATTTGCCGAAAGTAGCGTGAAACATCCAAATCAAGACAACGGCAGGTTCGGGAAACGAGAACATTAAAATGGTCGTCATTTACAACAAGTAAATTAACCTGCAGGTCTGGTAACGAGAACTTTAAAATGGCTGTCATTAATAATAAAGTACTTAAAAGGAGTAATACAATTGTTCTTACCTTGATGAATGTTTAATCATTAGATTTTAAACTGATTTCAAAGAGCAATTTTTAAAATTTGTATATCTATGATAACAACAACTTACATCTAGTGTTTAACTATGTTTAATTTACATCTAAGAAAACGTAGATATCTAATGTATTGCGCAAGACGCGTTTCTTGAAAAACCGTCATCAGGAACTCTCATAATCACAAGATTAGATTGCAAAGCCAAAATAAATTTGATAGTCTTTTGGAGAAAGTAATGAAGAGGGCCTAAACAGGGGAGTTAAAATCGGGTAAGGTTACATATGCCTGAGGGAGGAAAACATTCGTTCTATCTAGTAATTGCAAATGAATGTAAATTTGTATTCGAAATTAAACTCATCAAGAACACATTATGGAGTATGAAACTAAAAAAAGGTCAAACTGTATTCATTCTTGTATTTACCGCATGGTTGGTGGCTTACTCGCACCGAGTGTGGTAGATCGTGGATTTGAGACCCAGTCGAGTCAAACCAAGGACTGTAATATTTGTATTTGTTGCTTTTCCACTAACCACAAAATTAAGGAGTAAGAGCAAAGACTAAATGGATCGGAACCAGTATAATTTTTCTGAGTACAGCGACATGTCTACTCGTGCTTTGTTATTTTAGTGAGCTAGCTTTCAACTACTCGTGCTTTGTTATTTTAGTGAGCTAGTTTTCAACTACTCGTGCTTTGTTATTTTAGTGAGCTAGCTTTCAACTACTCGTGCTTTGTTATTTTAGTGAGCTAGCTTTCAACTACTCGTGCTTTGCTATTTTAGTGAGCTAGCTTTCAACTACTCGTGCTTTGTTATTTTAGTGAGTTAGCTTTCAACTACTCGTGTTGGTCTAGTACAGAGCGAATATCATAATCATCATCTTTTCACTATGTACATGTATACCTGAAAATGGATTGTTTTTCAAACTATTGCAAAAAAAAAAAAGATATTCAAAGGATAGTCAAAATCAGGTAAGGTCACATACGTCTGAGGTAGGAGAACATTAGTTGTACTGATAAACTATTCGAAAATTACGGGAAATAATGATATACCATGACCTTGTTAGAAAATTTTGTATTACTAACTAACAAATATAATTAAAGGAATAAGTGATTACGAGCAAACGGGATGTGAAGAGGGTGACGTAAATAATGTACATACAGGAAGAAGGCAGAGAAATCGTCGTCGTCTGACACTCGGAATACCATGTCTTCTTTTATTTTGTGGAATCATCTTCCTTATTATAATGATCGTAACTGGTGAGTTAGACTTCGTAATATCATATATGAATTATTGAAGCAGTACAAATGGAAGTTGATATCTATCTAGTAAAAAGGGATATAGATGGGAATGAACAAGAGAGGCTGTATAACTTTGCACTTAGGCACAAATTAAAGGAGCAGCGCTACATTTGTTCGTTTCATTGAATATTGTAAAGTTATAAATGAATATAACATTGAACTTGCACAAACCACACATAACTTAATTTGACGTTACAGATCGAAATAACATTGAAAAAGTCTCTAAGTGAGACGAAAATTTCAAAGCAGTACCTATCTGTTACTACTTTGGTTATGCAATTTGGTGGTGTTGTGCCTACATTTTAGACGTATATATTATTTGATTATTTGTGCAGTATCGTCGTGTACATTAGCGATCCAACATCCTGTAAGATTGATTGTTCCTAGCTAGACGGTATATATATATATATCACATAATAATACTAATAGTTCGATGGTTTTACAGCCGAAATGTTAACAAATATAACACAAACCGACAAACACAAATATATTCACATGAAAATAAAATCTTTGCAGTTAGAAAATGTATTATTTCAGAGCAATCTGAAACAGCATGTGTGATTACTACACTGACCATGTCACTAACATTACATCAGGACGAAGGTACATTTAGTATGATGAGCATAGAATACCAAAATCTTGTACTTTCCAGATAAGCGTCAATCTGGATACAAAGAAAAACAAACAACCGACAACACAACAAGATTTCACCATTAGACGCTGACTACAGAAGTGCGGCAGCCATCTTAATAACTTGTCCAGAAATGAGACCTGGATGTACACCTTATGTACACTTAACGGAAAAGAGCTAGACACGGGACATAACTCTTCCCCTAACTCCGAACTGTCGTATTCGAGTTCCACCATACACTCAGGGTGATACAATGTAAATCGTATGAGAACCCATCTACAGCATCTTTATATATGGTATCTGCAACTCTCAAAGCTAGTTAAGGACAAAGAAAAAGAGTTTGAAGATACCAAAGAGGGTAATCAGAGGCCGTAATTCGAAGAAGGACAGACAATTCAATGGGCAAAAGGATAAGAAACACTACACAGAAAATTAACGATTGAGCAACACGATCCCTACTAAAAACCGGAGATGAACTCATGTGATCCGGAATGGTAGGCAGATCATGTAAATGCCAGCTTATATTTTAATGTAGTACACTGTACTTAGAAGTTAGCTACAATTGATTAATATATAATTCTACTAAGCTATACATTTTCTTTCCTCCTGTAGGTATGACGATTGGTGTTGTATTTGCAATCCTTCTAGTCGTTGTATTTATAGTATTATTTTTTATTCTGTTGAAGAGGAAAAGGTAATTAAACAGAAAAATTGACATGTTAAATAAATTACCAATACACAAATCTACAGAGCTGCGTTTCAGTTACACATCTAAACAGAACACCATTGGAACAAATAGTTTTGTTTGGACTAGACACGCGTTCGAATTAGACAAGTTAAATGAGAAATGATGATTAGACATTTTGATAAGTAATTTTAGCACGTTCTTGATTCTGTTAATACATATGTCAGTGTAGATTAATTAGTAAACTTCTTTTTGTCTTATTATTTAACTATAATCTATCTGGACATATGAAAACGAGGGATTGAATATAACCAATCATAATAATCTCCGAAATATCATTTATCATTAATAATCTAAATTCAGTGAACAAGTTTAAACATATTTCATTTGCTCAAATATGCAAAAAAGGATAAGACACAAGTTAAACAAACTTATGAAGTCTTCTCCTATATACAATAAGTTACAACATTATTCAGAGAACAAAAACATATCAACTGGAATTACATTTTTTCTGTTTTCCATTTTATCAAGTTCTTGTGTAATATATTGAATATTTTTCATGCTATTTAGTATGTCGAGATCATATGGTGCCGTGACAATTACATTATGAAAAAAAGGGGGGGCGAAAATTGGTTGAAATAGCTCCATTGAACCCACGGTACGATATGATAGGACAATATCAATAGATGATAGTCTAAATATGTTTTATTAGCGTGTTTGTGCTTGTTATAATCAAAACACGATGTTGATAAAAGTATCAAACCAAACTAGAAATGAAGAAGTTAATCATTTGTTTTTTTTGTATTACATAGTGAATTTCAACAATGTTTTCAGCATTGTTATGCCTATTACGTTTATCATTGTTCTCGTAACACGACAAGTGCCACTAATGATGCAGGAACTACTTAACCTTCCGGAGCACCTTAGTTCATCTCCGGTTTTTACTGGATTTCGTGTTGCTCGACCTTCAGTTTTCTGTGTAATGTTTTGTAGATCATTGTTTGTTCATTGTTCCTTTTCTGTTGGCCATTATATCACCGCTGTGTGCTGAGCGGAAAAGCAGCAAATACCAAGTTTTTAGTCTTTGCATAGCCCCGACCAATGCTCGAACCCACGATCTATGGCATTATTACCATTACACTACCAATGTGGTGAAAAGCCAATGCGAATTTCATTACATACAAAAGTTATCCCATTCAGAAGAGAGATATATTTTTTGAAATATAAAATCTTCTATAGATACATAATTGCATACTTTGTGACACTTCTGTCTATCAATATGCATGCATAGAAGACATTATGATATTGTATATCACATCTGAGAAAAATAAACTAGTGTAGTATAATCTTAACATACATTTCAATTTCAGAGATGCGGACAGAAATTACCTAAAGCAAATAGAAGACATGCGCACGGCAAAACAGGAAGCGGAAATACAGATTGACTCAACAAAGAATCAGGACATTGAAAATCCAGAGGTGAAAAGAGAGTCAATGAAAGATGATTCTTCTGACAAATCTAATATTAATCAGAACATTGAAAAGCCAGATGAGATCAGAGAGTCAACGGCGGGTGATTCTTCTGACAAATCCTGTATGAATCAGACCATTGGAAGTCCACAAGAGATCCGAGAATCGACGGACGGTGATTCATCTGAAATAACAAATATGAATCAAAACATTGAAATACCGGTACCAGAGGAGATAAAAGCGTCGGCGGACGGTGATTTATCTGTCAAATTTAATAGGAATCATAACATTGAAATTCCAGAAGAAATAAATGAGTCGGCGAAAGGCGATTCATCTGAAATAACAAACATGAATCCTAATATTGAAATTCCAAAGGAGATACAAGAGCAAGCGAAAGGCGATTCATCTGGAAAAGATAAAAATCCTGTTGTAGCAAGTGGATAAAACTCATAAAAAAGAAAAGGCAAATTTCATAGACGAAATTGTGAATTTTACTTTGAAGTACGATTATTTTAAACATGTTTATTATAGAACGAAACATATTTGGACAATAATAATTAACAATGTTTGACTATATTGTTGTACTGATTGTATCCTTAAAGATTGTTTTCAAATACACTTACAATACATTTATTGGTATTATGTCAATTTTCATGTTAGGTGTAATAATTGACTTCTAAAATATTACCACATTGTAACTAATATATATCTAATATGTATAAATAAATTGCTCTATTGAATTAAAAAAAACCGAATACATCTATGCATAGGAAAATTGTAGAGAGAAATTAAAGTTTTAAGGTGATAATAAATCGACACATATATCCTAGTATTATCATTATATTTCAAGAAAGTACCACCTTTCGTCATGATATGGCTGAAATAGTGCTCATGTGGGGTTAAACAACAATCACTCACTCAAATGTTCCTAAGGTCCCCTGTGATGAAATCAGTTTTTGCTGAATCGTATCTCTTAAAGACTTTTGTTTATTTTACGGTAACAAAAAAAGACCGTTATGAGCCACTGTTCCGAAGCTACCGAAATCGTATGTCTTGAAAATTGAGTTTTTGAACATACGGTTAAGAACGAATGGTCATCAAATTAACCAACAATAAGTAAGTTATATGTCGTAATCAAACTTTTCAAGCAACATACTATAGAGCAATATTGGTATAAATGCATTGACATGGTACAGGTTTTTGTATGTCACAATGGAGAGGTTAGGATATGTCGCAATAGGTTGTGTGCTGGATAGGAACGACATAAAAGGTGATTTCAGTTTTCCCATTGTGAACTTTACGTTTACATGTATATGTAGCAACATTGCATTGTCTGTCCTTCAATTTACGACTTCTGATTATTCCTTTGGTCTTGGTAAAACGTTTTCTTGATTAGTTGTGCTCAAATGTTTAGAGACTAGCGAAGGGGCAATCAAAAATAGACAATCCAGAGAAACTGGCAAAACAGGGTACACAAGACGAAGAAAACCAAAACAAAAACACAACACAACAAAATATGTGTTGGACACCATCCTACGCAAACAAACATACATAAGAAAATAAGCATGAGCCCTCCTACAAACAACCGGTTGTAAAGACGAACCGAAATTCGTTTTTATGCGGAAATCGTAAATGACATCACAACACGAAACTCAGAACGTAAAGACACATAATAGGACAACACAAACACAAAAACAACTAAACAGATGAGCAACACGGTGTTGTAAAATATACAACGTAGTCTTTTAAAATGGTCTAATAGACACTTTTCAGAATCAATAATTTCTTAATTTACTTTACTTCCGGGTGTAACGTTTTGTCACAATTGCTTATTTATGTAAAACACACTTTTTGCTTTGCATAATAGCACTTGCAGATAATTTGCTTTGCATGCCAATAAACTATACCTTTTCAAATGTAACCGAATTTACCTTTCCGCTCACTTAGTGGTGGAGAATATAGTAAGGAGCTACATCAATCAACATATCCTGGTAATACACACATTGTAATATATTATTAATATTTACAGAATGGAATTACCAGGAAATGTCTCAACAGAAAAAACACCTTTTTGAATTACGTACCTATTTTTGAAGATTACATATTCATGCACTAACATTCATAACACTATTTGTCATAGTTAAAGAAACTGAGTGGTCATTTATTTGTGTGTAAGGGGGCATCGAGTTTCCCTCTTTCTACGATTTTTCTTTTGGAAGTTGGAACTGTTCCGACAGTGTGGTATTTTTGTTTTTCCTTTCATTACATAAATGCATGTCATTGATTGAATTCCATAATGTAGAAATTATTGCACAGTAAAAACGTAGATATCATATTTAGTGCGCACGACGTCTTTCTGGAATAACCTTCATCAGGTACGCTCAATATCGAAAGATTGGAAAGCCAAATAATTTAAAGTTTTGAGAGCCATAAAACCAAAGGGCCTAAACAAGATAGCCATAATCGGGTAAGGTCACCTATGTCTGAGGGTGGAGAACCTCAGTTTTATTAATAATTACATTATTTAGGAACTGTAAATTTCAGTAATAAATATATCTTATAAAACATGTCAGTGCCCAGTGCCGAAACACTGACTACTAGGCGGATGATACCCTCGGGGAAAACATGTTTATTTATTTGATAGAANTCACCTATGTCTGAGGGAGGAGAACCTTAGTTTGATCACCTATGTCTGAGGGAGGAGAACCTTAGTAAGGTCACCTATGTCCGAGGGAGGAGAACCTTAGTTTTATTAATAATTACATTATTTAGGAACTGTAAATTTCAGTAATAAATATATCTTATAAAACATGTCAGTGCCCAGTGCCGAAACACTGACTACTAGGCGGATGATACCCTCGGGGAAAACATGTTTATTTATTTGATAGAAATCAACGATTTACCCACCCATTGTTCATGCTTTGACGTAAACATTTATCACCAGATTTTATTTATATTACTATCATATATAGCATACATTTAATCAGAATGCATCTCTGTCGACCCCATGAAGACTTGTAATGCATAGCGTGGAGAATTTGATTAAAAACAAACATATTGGCCTTTTATCGTGAAAATGGGAAACGCAATACATGATTCTGACTTTGTTTCCCGAAACACCTCGTACGGTGAATTTCTAACCATGAAAGATGCCTTTGTATTGTTCAGTCTACATCCGTTTGCACACCCGAAGAAAACTCTTGGCTACAACAATAAGACAAGTTTCACCTGCTTACACAGCCTCTAAAACGAGACAACCGTTGGTTGTGTGGAAGCGAATTAATACACAAATTATCAGCAAGATGGGCCGAAATAAGCATCTCGTGTATTGAAAATGGCATGCATGTGATATTTTTACTCTTCAATTGGGCATTTTCCACTTAATGCTCCTCTGTCACCAAGCATGCCTACATAATCCCCCAAAACGAGACACCAGGGTTGCGTTCGATACCGTAGCAGCTAGCCTAGCTGCTAGGTAAAATAGTCATGACGTTATTGAACGATTAGCTACGTAGCAGTGCTAGCAAATATGGCGCCAATCATATAGAATAATTTCTTGGAACATTTTAGCTAATCGTATTTGTCTAGTTACCTTAATAAATTATCACCCGTATTAAAAGCGTTGCCACTTCCTGCAATGCCACTATTTTTGCCTTACGAAATTAAATTTCGTTTTTGCTGCCATCTTGGATTCAAAAGTTAGCATACTTTTTTTGAGGCTAGCTAGAGCTACGTAGCGGCTAGGCTAGCTTTCCGTTCAGTAGGATTTATCTACGTAGCTTAACCTAGCAGCTACGATGTTGAACGCACCCCTGTTGGTTGTGTGTTAACGATTCAATACATAAGTTTTCGTCAGAATGGATCTGAAATAAACATCTAGTTGTTCGAAAACGGCACGTATGTGATATTTGTACTTATTAATTATACATTTTCCATTTCATCGATTTTTCTATAAAAAATGTTATTTTTGCTCAAAATTACCCCAAAATAAATAAAGGACAAATTGAATATTACTATTCAAAATGATAATTTTGTCATTATGTTCGGATATATAAAGCATCCATAATTCTATTTTGAAATGATAAAAAGATATTAATTTTTTCCAATTTTCGGCGATTTTTGTTCAAAAACCAACATTTTCCTCCAAAAGTTCTCGAAAACTAGCCGATAAATTTTTGTTGATTTTTGATATATTCAATAGGATAAGGTAATGGATCAAAATATGTATAGAAACCTTTTGTTGCAATTAGTTTGAGGATAGGTGATTTTTAAAGCTAGATTAACTGGACTATTAATATTCCTCTGTAATCAAGCATGCGCTGTCAAGACAAGTTTGAAGATGACAAAGGGACAATCCCAGAATATCTTTGTGATTTGATGCCCCAACCAGTTGGAAGTGCTTCACATTATGATTTAAGAAATAGTAGTAATTATGTTATACCTAATTGTCGATTAGAAATGACAAAAAATCCTTCTTCCCCTCTACTACACGGGATTGGAACAATCTAAATCCGGAAATTAGAAATGCTGGTAATATTAACATATTTAAAAGAAACATTAAAATATTACTTAAAAAAGTGCCTTTTTATTTCGGTTGGGGTGATAGAAAACTAAATACTATTCATAGTAGACTTAGAAATATGTGCAGTTCGCTAAATGCAGATTTATTCCTTGTCAATTTAAAGCCAAGTCCTGCATGTATCTGTGGTCATGGTTTTGAAGATTGTATACACTTTTTATTTGAATGTCCTTTTTATAATGGAAATAGGGCAATCTTGTTTAATAAATGAAAGAATTACATAGTGACAATTGAATTGATATTATCTGGTGATGAAAATCTGACTCCTAATCAAAACATTGAAATCTTCTCTGCTGTTTATTCTTTTATTTGAAACACCTAGCGCTTTATCTAATGGACTTGCATACTCACTTCAGTCAATGTTGTTTTTTGTTTGTTTGAACTCCTTCTTCTTCTTTATTCCACTGTATTGAACATATTATTTCACCTTATTCTTCTTTATACTTAATTTATTATTATCATCTAAATATATCATGTAAAATTTATTTATATAATTATCGCCATTATGTGTAATCATTTTTGTTTATATTTTTGTAAAAGGGAAAGGACTTCACTAATGTTGTTATAACTTGTGTCCAATCCCATTTGCAACTTTTATGCAAATAAAATATGTTTAAACTAAAGGGGCAATCAGCGGCCGTTGATCGAAGAAGGACAGACAACATAATGGCCATAAAGACAAACAATGATCTACAATATAACACTATTGACTAAGAAAACTAAAGAGCGAGCAACACGAACCACACATAAAAATGGGGTGAACTCGGGTGCATCGGAATGGTAAGCAGTTCCTGCTCCACAAGTGGCTCTCGTCGTGTTACAAATTCGGTGATAAAGCACAAAAGATGAAAGGACCGGATTATGATTACGACAAACGGAACATATCCTTGGTCATTTGTGACACAGATATTCCGTAACGGTTAACCAAGTCATGATGGCGACAGTAAAATTATCGAAGTCATAAGTTCAACTTTACCACTAGGAACCCTTGGATCAGTAGATTCCTTGTAAAAAAACTGTATTAAAATTGGATGAATATAAAACAAGAACTGCCTATTGCAGCTATGTTTGTAACCAATCGGGACGAAATGTGTCATCTTTCCAGACGACAGACGCCAAGTGATGACAAAACCACACCTGGCCTTTGACCAGGTGAGCTAAAATGAAAACAATTATTCTTACCCTCTTCCGATCAACTTGATTCATTTTACCATGCGGATCAAGGGGGGATTTTAAAAAATCAGTCAGCCATAGACAAGAATAGCTATGACATTCATGTTAGAAGTCAATCGGAACAAAATGGGACAGATTTGTTGAGAGCCAAATGATCTAGAATAGGCCAAATTCAAATAAGGATTGCCTTTGACGGCCATATTGGTTTTTATTTATCAACACGAAATATGACGACTTTGCACAGGATCCCAAGACTTCATTCCTGCAGAGTGAATTCATTGTGGCTCCTAGTTTCAGAAGAGAGCATTTTCAGCTCACCTTACCAAAGGTAATATGAGCTTTTGTCATCACTTGTCGTCCGTCATCTGTTAACTTTTCATTTTAATATTCTCTAAAACTACTGAACCAAATGAACTGGCACTTGGTATGAAGCATATATGACAGGTTCCCTATAACGATTGCTCATTTTGTCCCGATCCGTTAACAAACATGACTGCAACAGGCATGCAATTCTTGTTTCTGATTAGTCAATTTTTTAAAAATCTTCTTCTCTGAAACCGCTTGGCAAAATGCACCGAAATTTGGTAGGAAGCATATATGACAAATGTTTTTGTGCAATCGCGATGATATGAGGACCTTCCATAGATGTTGCCTGTGAAATATCGCTTTATTTGGCTAAGCGGTTCCAGAGGAGATTTTTAGAAATCGACAAACCAGAAACAAGAATTGCCTATGGTGGCCATGTTTGTTAACGGATCGGGACGAAGTGAGTAATCTTTATATAGGACCTTTCATAGATAGCTCCTACTAAGTTTTGGTTCATTTGGCTAAGCGGTTTCAGAGGAGAAGATTCAAATATGAAAAGCTAACAGACATACGACGGACGCCAAATGATGACAAATGTTCACAGGGCAAAAAGACAAACAATGGTTGGCAAAACACTTCACATTCAACTAATGATTGAGCAACACAGAGATAATTTTATTAATAGTTATGCTTCTGGATTCTTGTAAATATTATAAAGTCCACCATGATTTAAAAATACAAAATAACAATGATGGGGTCGTCGAGAACAAAACTTGTGATCGAAAGTTTTATGACCTTAAGACGGAATGTCATTCCCGTTTTTTCATGCATGTTGTCTGGTATATTTTGTTTATTTCTGTCGTACAACATTAGTAAATAAAGATAATAATTTCTGTTTAATTTTGCGTTTTTTTTAGTGAATTCAGAACGTGTTTCATTTATATTATAATGACATTTTACCTGTAACTCACAACAGGTTCAATGTATGGAACAAAGTGTTTTTATGGATAATTTGTTATTTTATTACTTATCCATTCCTTTTGTTGTTTTATCTATATGGATTGTGATTAAAAGTACTGTGGAATTTTACCGTATCCTATTCAAAATTAGCTTACTCAAAAAATAAACAAGGGCAACGCAAAGCGTGGCGTATCCCCTCGCCTAAACACTTTACCCGGTGACCTTGGCCTTTGACCTATGACCTTGAAAATCAATAGGATTCCAGATTCTCTTAAGGACTAAGTATTTACCAAGTTTGGTCAAAATCCATTGAATGATGTTGATTCTAGAGTGTTCACAAGGATGTTACATGTTAAAAATTTGACCTGGGGACCTTGACCTTTGATCTTGAAAATCAATAAGATTCCAAATTCTCTTAAGGACTAGGTATGCACCAAGTTTGGTAAAAATCCATTGAAGGATGTTGATTCTAGAGTGTTCACAAGGATGTAATGCGGTAAAAATTTGATCCGATGACCTTGACCTTTGACCTATGACCTTGAAAATCAATAGGATTCCAGATTCTCTTAAGGACTAAGTATTTACCAAGTTTGGTCAAAATCCATTGAAGGATGTTGATTCTAGAGTGTTCACAAGGATGTTACATGTTAAAAATTTGACCTGGAGACCTTGACCTTTGATCTTGAAAATCAATAAGGTTTCAAATTCTCTTAAGGACTAGGTATGCACCAAGTTTGGTCAAAATCCATTGAAGGATGTTGATTCTAGAGTGTTCACAAGGATGTAATGCGGTAACAATTTGATACGATGACCTTGACCTTTGACCTATGACCTTGAAAATCAATAGGGTTTCATATTCTCTTAAGGACTAAGTATGTACCAAGTTTGGTCGAAATCCATTGAAGGATGTTGATTCTAGAGTGTTCACAAGGATATTACGCGGTAAAAATTTGACTCGGTGACCTTGACCTTTGACCTTGAAAATTGATAGGGCTCAAGATTCCCTGAAGGACTAAGTATGTACCAATTTTGGTCAAAATCCATGGAAGGATGTTGATTCTAGAGTGTTCACAAGGATGTTACGAAAGGACGGACGGACGGTAGCGTTACTATATCCCATCGCAACTTCGTTGGAGAGGGGGTAATAAAACAATGGTCTCCCGGCGAGATAAATGAAGTTGTGCAAAAAGATTAAATTAGTATTTTGTCGAAAGCAGTCCTAGTATAACCACATAGTTGTGTAAAACTTTAAGATGTAGATAACGAGCACATCACACTAACGATAATGATTTAAATTCCAATATATTCACACCACCCCATCCCACCCCCTTTTTTGTAAAGTGTTTGCGTTTAAAATCTCCTTTTTGAAGTTGTTCTGATTGTCAACATTTTTTTTTATGTAGGACTATTAAAGTGCCATACCAGTGCAAAATAATTTATTGTATGAAGATTTATTATCAATAAGTAAACCTATTTTCATTACATATAAATGTATTCGATGTTAATTAAATTCACAATAGTCCATCAAAGTATCGATTTTTACCTGCCCTCGCAGATATCCGATTACAGTTTCATCAACTTCCGGTGCCATTCCAAATATGGATCGTTGACGTCNATATGTGTAAGATCATTAGTATAATTTAGCTGGTCACCAAGTAAATTTTTTCACTACAATTGAAATACTTCAACTTATTTTATTCTTCACAACTGATATATACAGAAGACAAAAGAACATGTCTGTCAGCAAAGGTCATTTAGTTCTATTTTTTTTAATAGGAAAACAAAGACGGTTTCTATATTTGCTCGAAAATGTTTGCGGATTAACAAGTTATTTTTAATAATCCGATTTCGTATATTTAGTCTATAATAGACATTGTCGGAAAATATAAAATTTAGTTGGACGAGCTTTAGAAACAGATAGAAAAGTGAGTCTGTTTCGCAGCGACAATCGACTTATATCATGTTTATCTGGCAATGTGAAAAACCCCACAACTGCCAGATTGGCTAAAAAGAGCACAGGCATTTGACCGATGGACCTTCATTTCCCCGTGTTTGCTACGGGGGTACGTATTTGCAGGGCTAGTAACGATGTAGGGCCTCTATTTGTGGGTGCTGGGTCCACACGAATACTAGAAAAAAAAACAAAAGGTAAGAAACAAAATGGCGGCGTACTACTAAATTTCTTATTATTGTCGATTTCCCCGATTTCTGAAAAGTAAATGGATGGAATGCACTAACCTTGTGGCCCCCCATCAACTGTTGTGCCACTGATTTACTGTCATATTCGTACTATTTTGCATATATACCCCCGACGATCTGTTCCCAAGACCGATTGTCACGAACATCGTTATCATACAGAACGCTATTAGCCTGAACATTATGCAAAATATATATAATCTTCGTGACACTGTTGTTATTTGTACAATATTAGTTCTATTAAACAGAATCAATTCTCTCTATTAGCATTTGAATATAAAATAGTATACTTGGTCATCGTACCACATAATAGTGAAACAATGGTCAACTCTGAACCAAAATGTAATTCCCAATATCATATTTCATCCTCTGTACGCAATTAACTGAATACGTTTCAACAAGGTGTTGAATCTTCCGACAAGAATGGCCACTATAATGAGCGCCTCGCCCTATACATGTAGCTTTCCGATGAAAATATGTTTAGGAGTGGTCGTTAGTGACCCCATGTAAGGCAAAAATTTCAGATCCAATCAATTACCAATGTTGTGCTCGCAGCAAGTAAAACATAGTCGATAGTCACATCCTAAGTGTCATATCTTAACCTACAGGATTCATTGTTTGTAAACTTGTTTCTGTTATGAACATGGCTGACATACTGCTCACGTGACATTATAAACACCAATCAATCAATCAATCAATAATTATTATATATATTGCATTATGAGATCATGACAAAATTTGGAATAAGATTCGCAATACATTCGAGAAATTTACCCACACACATACGTTTTTGATAAAGATTTAAGAAAAAGCTGAAATCTTAGCATGAAAGCAAATTATGGAAGGTATGCTTCGAAACCATCGTATCTTTTTATTTATTTAATAAAATGCCCTCCACTGTCCTGTCTATTCCCACAGACACAATATTCGGTCCACGCCTAAACATGTTTATATAATATGATATGGATTTTTTTTCTTCAGAACAGTCAGCTTTCTACAACTTACGACATCATGACCGAAGAAGACCGGAAGTGGTGTAATGTCGATAGGCAGTTGTTACGAGTGAAAGGATTTTATTTCTTCACTTTTGGAGGTACACGTTATTTTTTTTATTCGTGTGTTTTTAAGTGTAATCATTCATTAGTCTAAATTTTGCAATATTTTTTTTTTATAATTGCAAATTCCAAAAATAAATGGTTTCTGAATATGTTTTATAAAATGTGCACATGTTCATATATTTTACTTCTATCTGTTGTAAAATAAGAGAAATACGGGGAATTGTTGCCGTATAATATACAATTATGGTCCTCGGAAGAGGTGAATATCCAAAATTGTTAACCCTAGTAGGGTTGGCCATTTTGGATATTCACCGATTCAGAGGGCCGTAACTGTTTTATTATACCAAACAAACAGTTGAAATATACTGTTTAATATTTGAATTGTTAAAGTATTATTCCATGTTTTTACACCGTTGAATAATATAGTTATTCAATGGACGTGTGTAATTCTTGAGGTTATTCACCGTTGAATAATAGGGTTATTCAATGGACGTGTGTAATCCTTGAGGTTATTCACCGTTGAATAATAGGGTTATTCAATGGACGTGTGTAATTCTTGAGGTTATTCACCGTTCGCGGTGATCATAAGCAAAAATATCCAGATTATTTTATGTCATGTGATTATATTTTAACCAATATAATTTATTCTTTATTATCACTGTGTAGCATCACCACCGGATATAGGTACCATCGAAGCGGGTGGAAAAACAAACGTGAAGTCAGGTAAGGTCAAATTCTTCTTATTTTCATTATATTCTACGTTTTGCTGACAAGTAAAGTTTTGTGATATTGATTCCTAATAATGTAGCTACTATTTAAGGCTGATTATGATTCATAATTGGCGTTCTCTCTCTTCAAATAGTCAGAATCGGACCTGGTGGTACCTGTTCAAAGAAACATGTGACGAGTTCAAAGTTGTAAAAAACATGTTTATCCTTCAACTATTCATTTGACGTTTTTGTAACAAAGTTTTATCATATTTAAGCTTGAACAACACTGTATTTCGAAATAAACTATTGTTTTCACAGAGAAATTCATGTAAATCAAGCGGATAAATTGTACGGCAAATAGTTGTTTACTGTACGGGGAATGGATACCTTTCTATTTGCCGTACAGCGATGTCGCTTTATTTACATGAATCAATATCACAAAACTTTACTTGTCAGAAAACGTAGAATATAAGGAAAATAAGAAAAAAATTGACCTTACCTGACTTCACGAGGTACATATATCCGGTGGTGATGCTACACAGTGATTATGTGAGGTATAATAATATCTATTGTTGATCTAAACAACTGAGTATTAGAAAAATGAAAATCATCAATGTATATTATCCAATGTCATAAGTTGCATTGGTTTAAAAGATTTTTACCCCTGTTTTACATAATCAAAGTGATCAATTGCTAAACTCCGTACTTCTATTGACGGTTGTTGTAGTCATGTTACTTGGCGGATTACACAAATCAAGTTATTTATTTTCGAACTAAAATATTGACATCTTTGCCCCTAATATATCATAATATATATATATATATATGTGTGCGTCTGTGTTTTTTTCCCCCACGATCCCACTCTATAAAATAAATCAAGACCCCCCCCCCTCACAAATCAAATAGGAGTAAAGAGGAACCGATCAACACCTATGTATTTTTCGAAACTGACAAGACATTTACAATAAAAATGGAATAGTGCAGCAATAAATCGCTAAGCCAGTTGAAAAGGAAGACATCTGGATATATGTCTGCAATCACATCAGGTACTGGATGAAATTCGATAAGCATCCACGAACTCATCACGAATGCGCTAAAATTTCTAAAACGATGATTTAAGATGTTGCTTGGCCAGCCGATTGAGTAATCTTAGAATAAAATTGAATTCGTATATTAAGGTCGTAGTTGAGACTCACTTTGTATGTAATTAATAGTGCGACTTTCGTCATTTTCCGATGCTTCACTGTTTTTTTTTTAATTTTATTTGCAGCAATTGGTAGTCTTTTGCCATATTTAGCTATGTTTATGAAGGAAATAGGTCTAACAGCATCACAAACTGGTATCATTTATGGTTTTATGCCGTTCGTGTCTTTTTTGGTAAAGCCTGTTTTTGGGTTGGTTGCCGATAAATTCCAGCAGCATAGAATCGTTCTTATAGTTTGCTGTACGTTAACAGGAATATTTTTCAATTTAATACAACTTGTACCTATTTCGTATACCGAGCGGACACGTACAAAGTCTGAAATTAAATGTGGAAAGCCTGGCTCCTACATACAAGATTGCACTATTGCAAACGCCACAACAAAGCAAAACCAGGAATGCCCCTCGTGGCTTAATATTAACAAAAACCGTCATCATTTATCGCTTGAACAAGTACTTAATGAAAGTTCACAAAGTGAAAACAACTATCCACGTTCACATAAGGGATATTCTCAAGAAGCTTATGAAGGGAGTCATCAGCAATTTGAATGTACTTTTGATTGTCATTTTGTTCACGAATATAACATATCACAGACTGTGTGTTTTGGAAATAAAACAGATTCAATACAACAATTAAAATGTCTGGACGTAACAGCCAGCAATACACAACACGGTTTCAAATTTAAGATCGATCAATTTTCAGTCGAAAGTTGGAATTTGGAAGCCGAACAGTCAAACTGTACTAATTATTACCTACACGATATTCATTATGAGAACGACATATACAGGCTCATGACATGTCCAGTAAATATATCTCTTAAATGTGACTACTTATACAGTGGTGTAGGAGAGTGTCAAAAATTAAAAGTTGACAATCTCAGTAAAAGCTCTTTTTGTCTATTACTGGCTTTACTCTTTCTTGGAAATGTAACATTTTCTCCAATTCTTAGCCTTAATGATGCAATATCTTATGATATTCTTGGTGACAAGAGGCGACATAAATGGGGAAAACAGAGACTCTGGGGTACAATCGCCCTTGCGTTATTCGCGATGATTTCTGCTTTGACCATGGACCTGTCACATCTATCAAAGACCAGGTTTAACATACCATTCTATTTATACGGGATTCTGTTCATAATAATGGCATGCGTAGCAAGATCAGCTAATATTTCAAACCCAATTGTCTGCAGTAAAATGCTCAAAGGAACAATGAAAATTTTACGAGACGTGTATACCATGGTATTTTTAATCGTTGTTACTTACTTCGGATTTTTGGCTGGAAGCATAGAGGCATTTTTATTCTGGTTCTTAGAGGAAGATCTTGGGAGCAGTTTAAGAATAATACCGGGTTTGTGTCTTTTTTCTAACTGTTTGTCAGAAACGATAGTTTTGTATGTTGCTGGACGACTCATAAAGCGCTATGGGCATATGAAATGTCTGTACACAGTATTTGTGGCATACTGCATTCGTTTTGTATCTTATTCGTATCTGACGAATGCATGGTATGTGCTACCTGTTGAACTTCTCAATGGACTTACCTTTGGTTTGATGTGGGCGACGGTCACCTCATACGGCAGTATCATAACACTACCAGGAATGTCAGGAACCATCCAAGGACTATTGAGTGGTCTGAATTTTGGATTGGGTAAGTAGCAAATATAAAAACAAAAACAGAAATAAGAACAGTTTGTAGATACCAAATGGTTAATCAGAAGCTGCAAATCCATGGAAGCTAGTTTGTATAGAATGTTTACACGGGTAACATTATTTCTGTTAAAAAATATCCCGAGGGAAAGCGAAGGATAAAATGAAATGAAAATAATGTTACCATGTTAAAACATTATACAAACTATGGCTTTCATGCATTATTTCGATTTGAATAGAAAAAAATGTAATTTGATTTTTTAAGTGGAAATCGGTAATTATAATGGATGTCATAGCAAAAGCCTTGCTTAATATTAATGCAATACGCATGTGCAAATTAAAATATATCCGGAATTTCATTATTATTGTTTATGTAGCCAATGAAGGCGTCATGTTAGAATTAACGTTATTATACATTGAAATGTTATCAAATACAACAATACTGTCCATATTTAATGGCGCAATGTTTATTAATTATTATTAAGACTAAGACTCGTCTAGGTCATCTTAGATGGGGTTTTGTCTATCCTGTTTGAGCCTGTTAGTTTGCTAACATTAAGAAGCTTATATATTATCTGGTTTTTCAATCTTTCTGAATTTGAAAAAAAAAAATCAATAACTTTGGTGACCGCTACGAATTGTCTACGTCAAAGATGACCACGTATGTGTTCCATTTGTAGGAGCCACAAGCCCATGATTTCCAGTTCACTACTGTTCACTGGATTCTTAACATAACACGACGAGCAATGCATGTACATTTATTGCGATATGAATATTGACAATTTAGGTTACTCCCCTTTATTCACAAGAAATGGCTGAATTTTCGCATTTTAGTTATTGTTTTTTTATTAAAAAGCAAGTAAAAAAAAATAATAAGTAAAATAAATAAATAAATAAATAAATACATAAATAAATAAACAACTAGTTATAACGTCACTCTATTGTTGACGTCTTTATATTGTTTACTAATATGAAAAACATTTGAATTATTTATTGTACCTGATGATCTGTGTAAACAGTGAAAGCGCTTGT
>MJUT01063483.1:68807-97404 GCA_002080005.1 Gigantidas platifrons
CAGTTTTTGTTGGGGTCCATAAAGGAGGGGATAATATATGTAAGGACACCGCTATTGAGGGTAAGTGAGTACCTGGGTTCACTGCCAGTTTTTGTTGGGGTCTATAAAGGAGGGGATAATATATGTAAGGACACCACTATTGAGGGTAAGTGAGTACCTGGGTTTACGCCCAGTTTTTGTTGGGGTCCATAAAGGAGGGCATAATATATGTAAGGACACCGCTATTGAGGGTAAGTGAGTACCTGGGTTTACCCCCAGTGTTTATTGGGGTCCATAAAGGAGGGGATAATATATGTAAGGACACCGCTATTGAGGGTAAGTGAGTACCTGGGTTCACCGCCAGTTTTTGTTGGGGTCTATAAAGGAGGAGATACTATATGTAAGGACACCACTATTGAGGGTAAGTGAGTACCTGGGTTTACGCCCAGTTTTTGTTGGGGTCCATAAAGGAGGGGATAATATATGTAAGGACACCGCTATTGAGGGTAAGTGAGCACCTTGGTTCACCCTCAGTTTTTGTTGGGGTCTATAAAGGAGGGGATAATATATGTAAGGACACCGCTATTGAGGGTAAGTGAGTACCTGGGTTCACCGCCAGTTTTTGTTGGGGTCCATAAAGGAGGGTATAATATATGTAAGGACATCGCTATTGAGGGTAAGTGAGTACTTGGGTTTACGCCCAGTTTTTGTTGGGGTCCATAAAGGAGGGGATACTATATGTAAGGACACCACTATTGAGGGTAAGTGAGTACCTGGGTTCACCGCCAGTTTTTGTTGGGGTCCATAAAGGAGGGGATAATATATGTAAGGACACCACTATTGAGGGTAAGTGAGTACCTGGGTTCATCCCCAGTTTTTGTTGGGGTCCATAAAGGAGGGGATACTATATGTAAGGACACCACTATTGAGGGTAAGTGAGCACCTTGGTTCACCCCCAGTTTTTGTTGGGGTCCATAAAGGAGGAGATACTATATGTAAGGACACCACTATTGAGGGTAAGTGAGCACCTGGGTTCACCGCCAGTTTTTGTTGTGGTCCATGCTGCTCATCTATTTTAGTTTTCTGTGAGGCTGTCTTGCTTTGTTAGTCTTCGTCCTTTGTCTTGTGTGCACAATGTTGATATGGGTTCTGAATTGTCAGTTCTTGATTGCCCCTTCAGTTTGCTCTAACGTTTAATTTCTAAAGTATAGATTATAAATTACGAGTGTTTATAGCGACTCTCTTGTAGAGAATTAATATCATACATAATAATATGACAATGAAGAATAAATATGTAATGCATACATTTCACGAATAGGAGGACTTGGCATTTTTTTTTTGCCATAACGCTAACCACCTGCATCACCGCACCATTTCACTAAGAGGAGATGTTTAGCCCAAAACACTAGTTATCCCTGCTACCTTTTAATGAGGTCCCTGTTCCATACTATGAAAGTGAGTTGTCGTATACATTTGTATTATGTGGTATCAAATTTGCCTTTCTACAATTTTGTTGATTAGGTTTTGGAACTGGACTGACGGTGTTGTATTTTTTTATATTTTTCATTGTATTACACCACTGACAACCTTTAACTTTATTGATATTATTTTATTTAGATTGTTGGGGTTTTAACGCCACTTTCAGCAATATTTCAACTATTTCATGGCGACCAGTTTTAGTGGTAGAAGAAGCCGGAGTACCCGGAGAGAACCACCGACCATGGGCAAGGAACTGGTGAACTGTATCACTTGCGGCTGCGAATCGAGTGCACCCTTTTTTGTAATTTGCAAAGCCGGGCGCGAACCCACGCCGTATTGTAGACAGGCTTGTATAAGTTGTTAGGTAATCCAACTATCTAACTCATTGAGCCACCAGGGCCCTTATAACTTTATTGATGAAATGCTCTGAAAGGATTGATAGATTTGATACTATACCATACAACTAGTTTAACCCCGCCACGTATTATTGAAGTACCTGTATCAAGCCAGAAAAGTGACCCGTCATATGTTTGTGTATTAATGGTATCGATTTTGCCTCTTTCTACGATTTTGATTTTGTATTTTGGAATTATTCTGAAAGTGTGGTAATTTTTGTTTTTCATAATTTTCGTGAACATTTTTCCACCGACGGAACCACATGGCGTCTGCTTATTGTGCTGGCAGAATATAATCGAGAGATACTGTCAGTATCAACTTTTGTGACTCTGATCGGTCACATTATAACGTTTAATACTGATAAAAACAATAATGCCCATTTTGAAGGCCTCGACATACATTATCACTAGTACCAGAGCTCGTACTATCGGACTCGCTGCGACACTAGTGATAATGTCTGTCTCGACCATCAAAGCTACCGTTATTCTATATGTATAACCAGATACATGTAGCTAACACATTGGGATGATTACAAGTGAAAGTCAGGTATAGGACAGTTTTTAATTTTTGAAATTATTGTTTTGTTTTCAGAAAATGGTATGTCGCTGTTGACAGAAAGTAAACCAGAGCTTAAATCACAGAATTCTATATCGCATGAACAGTTTTCATAGAAACCACGATGATTGAAGTATTAAATTTGCTTAAAAAATATGTTTTATGCTTTCTATTGTTAATATCTTATGCTTTCTATTGTGCCTTGTATCTCACTAAGACCATTAAATATCTGTGTATTAATATTGATATTAAATATATTAGAGATATTGATTATGATTTTCTTATCTTAGGGTAATTGCCTACTTCAGTTATATATTATCTTCCTTGCTGGTAGTTTAGTGGGATGACTGCCAGCCCAATTCCGTAATTTCATCGTTCATACTTATCACCGGGTTTGTGAACTTTCCATTTATATGTAGCAACATTCCAGCAGCACCTGCATATGAAGTATATAGCTCTCAGTTGATACGGTATTCCAGAGCTTGTGGTTCCTATCAGGATATCCTTGATAGAGGCTTGAAGCTAACAAGAAAGCCACTGAACCAAGGGTTCCTCTTTGTTAAGTTGAAGTCATCACTTCGAAAGTTTTACGGTCGCCACCATGACTTGGTTGACCGCTATGGACTATCTGTGTTACAAATGACCACGGATATGTTCCACTTTCCGGTCCTTTTCTTATGCATGACTTATCACCAGATTTGTAACTAGATTAGCACGACGGGTGCCACTGGTGGAGCAAGAACTGCTTACCCTTCCGGAGCACCTGAGTTGGGTTAGTGTTGCTGATTTCGTCCAATTACACGCATAGCATAGTTATCAAAGAACATTAATGCAATTTGTCTTAATTTGAATCATTTCTGATTTATCGTATGTATTGCATGAATAGAGGGACTATGGGACTGCATTATATTGTGTAATGCTATAGAGGGACTATGGGACTGCATTATATTTTGTAATACTATAGAGGGACTATGGGACTGCATTATATTGTGTAATACTATAGAGGGACTATGGGACTGCATTATATTGTGTAATACTATAGAGGGACTATGGGACTGCATTATATTGTGTAATACTATAGAGGGACTATGGGACTGCATAATATTGTGTAATACTATAGAGGGACCATGAGACTGCATTATATTGTGTAATACTATGAGTGAGTGATTGTTGTTTAAAACCGATTAGCAATATTTCAGCCATATCATGACGAGAATAAGATACATTAGATGAGATGATGATGATGTCCGCTTTGAACTAGACAAGCACCCTTAGATGGATTTTTATAGTACTACATGTAGCTCATTGAAACAACAGTTCGCGGGTAGACATGTTGCTCCACTCAAGCACATTAGCCTGATTCAGAGCCAACCAGTCTTTGTTCATACTCCTTAATAATGCGCGCTTAGCGGAGAAGCTGCAAATACCAATTTCATAGTCCTTTGTTTGATCCGACCGGGGCTTGAATCCGCGATCTACCGCACCCGAGGCAAAACAATACACCACCGATGCGGTTATAATACCTTTGATAAATACATGTATGTCATCAGAAGGATCATTATAATTTCTTGTTTTTTTTTTAATCTTCTTCAAAAACCTTCTACAATTTTGAAAAAAAACAACAACAAAAAAACAAATAACATGAACCTACCTACCTTATGGTTTATTAATACAATATATACATGAGGCCAAGAAGACATAATATATATAACGTATATCAGCATCCTCTTTATTAATAGGAATTGTAGCGGTTGTGGAATCTATTATTCTTATTTCAATTTTCCGCGTCGGGACTTAAAATGTTTTTAAAATTGGATGTACCAAAAAGGAGTTACTCCCGGTCTCTCAATTTGAAAAATATCAATGAGCAAAAAGTATTTACGCTGAATGTGTAATTTAATCAGGTAATTGCACATTGATAGCTAGTAAATGTGTTTCAGCCAGGTACTCAGTGCAGGGATGATTCTGGATAGCAAATAAAATAAATAAGATTCAGTAAAAATAGATGAAACCATGTATCTTTCTAAGTATCTTTTTGACCAGTTCAGACAGTGTCCTGCAAATTTCGGATTTTTATTCCCAGAGGAGAAAAGCTGAAATCAATTATATAACGAAAGAAAAAAATAATTATCCCTGTCAATGATTGAACATTGAAGATTTCCTAAAGAAGTTCCAATGAAAATGATGATTATAGGGACGAGGCTAGATGAAGGAATGTAATCGGCCGAGTTGCTTAGTATACAATATATATTGTACATAAACAGTATGATTGGACAGCAAGTTATTCCAAGTTGTATAAAGTCCCCTCCTTACAGTTTAAACAGAAACGATCGATTTCACGTTTTGTTAATCACAATAAAATGAAATTAATCGCAAACAGTCGGTTTAATTCGTCTATTCAGATGAAATGTGCACTTTTTAGCGAACATTCTGTACTTTAATAAACTATAAGACCGTAATATCTTAACGACAGATATACAATTAATGTGTTAAGAAAAAAATAATCATCATAATCTTTCAATTAGCAGAATTTCTTCACTTATTGAATGCATATCTTGGATTGTATGAATGCATTTATGTAATTATCACTTTGACCTAATTTTCTTTCTGAAATTGGGTTAAAATATCTATTAACTACGTTTTAAGATAATCATATCAACAATAAACGTCCATTAGTTTGCCAGTTATAAATATGTCTTAATAATTTATTCTATGGTCTGTATAATGGCTGTTTTACGTGGATTATATAGCGATTGGGATGGAATGTAGGTACAGACAGATATACTATATGTGCAGTTGTCTGGATGAGACATAGAGTTAAACAGATAACAGAGTACTATTTACTTATAACGGCTTATCGCATTGTACTGTCTACTGTCAACTTGTTTTCTTTATAATACCAATTTAATTCATTTATTTTTGTAATTACACAATGCCATTTTATCACAACCGCATCGCCAGTGTAATGGTTAGCATACTCGCATCGAGTGCGGTATATCGTGGGTTTGAGCCCCGATCGGGTCAAACTAAATACTATGCAATTGGTGTTTGTTGCTTCGTCTGTAAGCATGCAGCATTAAGGAGAAAGAACAGAGGCTGTGTAACAACAAGAACTCAAACTAATTTTTTCCGTGTAATTCCGTATGCAACAGTATTTTTAAACATGACAATTTAAGATTCGAGTGTATGAGTAAGTTACTGTTGTTCAGCAATTTTGAAGCAATATAATTTTGTCGAGATGATGATAACGTCTGTATTAAGCAAACAAATTGAGTTGAATTTATAGTGTTAACTCGCTGAAACAACATTCCACTGGTAGACATATCGATCCACTCTGCCACACAGACAAAACAACATTCCACTGGTAGACATATCGATCCACTCTGCCACACAGACAAAACAACTTATTGCTCTTACGCCTCAATGCTGCGTGTTTCACAGAGAAATAACATATGCATATACCAATTTTAATATTTGCTTTCACCTGACTGGTGATCGAACCCGCGAGCGACTTCGTCCGAGGGAAGCACGCTACCATTACGCCTTCGATGCGCAGTTTATGTATTTTGGAATGTAGTTTCTACCTAGAAATTACAAAAACTATACAAAAAGCATTTTATCACAGAATCACAACAAACAAGAAGTAATTAGATATAGTTGAACATTCCAGTTTGTATATGTCTATTAGATATTGTAATATGAATGCGGTCTTTTCCTTTGAACTGATTACAGTTTATGTACCAGAATATAAGCAACTGCTACGAACTATGAAAAGATACACGCATATACTAGATATTGCAGACTTTACATCTAGGCCGTATTTTATTACTCCCAGAGAGCCGTACAATAATCAACGGCCGAGATGTGATATTGCATGGCGCTTCATGTTGCAAATCCTTTATACCACGGGGTTTCGAGTTAAACGGTTAATCAGTGTCACGCTTCGCGTTCGATTGTCTGACCGCTTAACAAGGAAAACCGTCGTATACATATTACTAGTTATACATTACAGTTTGTATCTGTACATCATTATCTATTATATCTGCTATTATCTTGATTGTGTTTATCAGTGTTGGTTGTTGTTAGGTCTTGTACGTTTTCTATAGTCTAATTTCTTGCTTGTATCAATTACTTGTGATGTTTTGTAACAGTACATACAACACATTGGACAGGATGAGATGCTGAGTCTTTCTGAAACAGTGTGATCAGAAAGGCTCAGCATATCGATTGATTTTTTTTAAAGTGGCGTTAAACACAAAAAAATGAATCGAGATGCTGAGCCTTTCTGATCACACTGTTTCACGTTTAGTGTTATGGGAGTTGATGTTAAACCGACTGACTCTCAGTTCACCCCTGGTTTTGAGTGGGGTTCGTGATGCTCGATCTTTTAGTGTTCTGTGTAATGGTTTGTAGCTCGTTGTTTTTTTGTTTTTTGTTTTGTCCATTGTGTTGTCTGTCCTTCTGATTAACATCCTCTGATTATCCCTTTGTTATCTTCAAACTTTTGTTTATGTTGTATCTTATGTCTTTGTCTTTAATAGAGAGATCTAGATTTTATACAATCAAGGGACAGACATTACACTAAAGTCTAGTGGGTGTTATTTCATCCAATGGATGACGGGATAGTGAAAACCTTATAAATGATATTGCTATATACCCGGAACCATGAGTTAATTATAAGTGAGACAGATTTGTTAGTCCAAATTTTAAGGGCTTCTTGACTCTTTCATCCCTCATATGGCAAGTATGACAACACGCGTCATTTGTCGTATTGAACCAATATCATTTGATTGTGTCATAGTTTTCAAAACATAGACAACAATATTGGCATATTTATAATGCTTGATTATATTGCAACTCGCTACCCTGGTGTTAGAGTCGGAAGCGACGGTGAATTCAAACAATGAAAGGGATCCTAAATATGGTAAAGCTGGTGTCACATTAGAGTTCACTGTATTATGGAAGTTTAGTTCTGAACTATGTTATTCGATATACATACTCCTATATCTATAATTAACGAGCAATCCAAATTATAAATACGGAATATTTTTAATAGGTATTTGTCGAATACACTTAAAAAAACTGGAACCTGTCACAATGAGGGTTTTTAATTTATCCCGTAGGGTTGCAAAAGTTTCCATTAACCAGTCGTTTGTTTTCTAAAACTTTCAAAATAGGTATTTTACAGCTCGGTGACCAAACATAATCTGATGCAATAAAATCTCATTGTAAAATAATAGCTCTGTGTTATTCGGTAACTTCACATCATACCAGTGAATACAATTCAATAAACCCGATTCACATTCAAATACTTGTACAAATATGCGTTATTGCAATATACAAAAACATGATTAAATCCGATCCATTGTATTGGTTACAAGGTAATTCTTTGTAAAATTCTGTTCATAATGGAAAATATGTTTAAAGTCGTATTATGTTAAATAAGTTAGCTTCGCTTCTATGTTTTTTATTCTACAGCCGCATCGGTGGTGTAATGGTTAGCGTGCTCGCCTCGAGTGCGGTAGATCGTGGGTTCGAGCCCCGGTCGGGTCAAACCAAAGACTATAAATTTGACATTTGTTGCTTCTCCGCAAAGTACGCAGCATTAAGGAGAAAGAGCAAAGACTGGTTGGCTCGGAATCAGGATAATGTGCCCAAGTGGAGCGACATGTCCACCCGCGGCTTGTTGTTTCAGTGAGCTAGCACTATGGAAATCCAACTCAGCATGTTGGTCTAGTACAAAGTGGACCTCATCATCATCTAATTGAAAATTAACATGTTCTCGCCATAATATAGCTGAAAAATTGCTGAATTGGCGTTAAACAACAATCACTCACTCACACACTCTATTATTCTGGTTGGTAAGAGCACATTCATTAAAGATAAATAAAGTGAATGTGTGTTCATTGCTCAAAGCTAAATGAAGAATTTTCAGCAATATCATTGTGAGGACATTTTACACTCGATGAAATGATGACGATGTCCGCTTTGTACTAAACCAACACGCTTAGGTGGGTTTTTATGGTGGTTGCTCATTGAAACAGCAGTCCGCGAATAGACATGTCGCTTCACCCGGACATATTATATCCTGATTCCGAGCCAAACAGTATATATTTGCTCTTTCTGTTTAATACTGAGTGCTCAGGGAAGAAACAACAAATACCAATTACATAGTCGTTGGTTTGACCCTACATGAGCTCAAACCTACGATCGAGGAGATCACGTTAACCATTACATCACCGGTGCAGTCACAGGTAATTAGACGAAGGTATAATATACTTAAAATGAACCTAACAAAAACGTCATCATGTAATTTGCAATGATTACGAAAATATATAGAAATAACAGAAATGCATATCTAATTAGAAGAGGTTAAGTGCAGATGTACTTAAACATTTACTGTAAAATTGGATTGTAATTCTTCTGGGAATAAAAACAATCATAAAAAATGAAAAATACAAGTGTTGAATTGCATGATTGAAATACTGATATGTTGACTTATAACGAGCCTATATTGTTTTAGTAAGTGTGAAAACTTCTTATTCTTGTAGTGAAAACTCAAGGCCAGTATATGCTTCTGTAGTTCATCAATATTGTAGCGGAAACTGATTGAAACATTACTTACTGGCGCAATGATGTTATCGTTTGAAGTACTGATACTACTTCTTGTGCAGAAGTGCTTTTTCAATGAAATCAACTTAACATAAAGTTATTTTATTCTAAAGAAAAAAGAGGTTTTAATCAACGTCTCAAACGCTTAATTGGTTAAAGTGGTAGTTAAAGCGATTTAAATTGCTGGAGTTTCAAATTTATTTGCTTAGATATATATCAGGAAAATCATAGATATTTAGATAGTGTTGTAATGTGGAATTGATACATGTTTAATACCTCTTTTATAGATTTCGACAAAGAATAGAAGCCTTGTAGCCGCTTCCAAAGACTAAATTGTGCGTCTCTACTCAACTCTACATATTTTTGAGTGATCGTCAAATGTCAATGCTCCGGTTGACCCATCCCGCCCTTATATCTATACATTTTTTCCCATCCCGCCCTTATATCTATACATTTTTTTTTCATCCCGCCCTTATATCTATACATTTTCCCCATCCCGCCCTGATACACATGTTGTATCTATACATTTTTCCCCATCCCGCCCTTATATATACATTTTGTCCCATCCCGCCCTTATATCTATACATTTTCCCCCATCCCGCCTTATACATTGTACCTATACATTTTTCCCATCCCGCCCTTATCTCTATACATTTTTCCCCATCCCGCCCTTATCTCTATACATTTTTCCCCATCCCGCCCTTATATCTATACATTTTTTTTTCCATATACGTATAATAGAACTTGTTGTCGTTCTGAGTATAACTTATACTGCTCGAAGAACGTTAAGCAATACATAATCAATATCAATCCTCCGTCATTACGATTATTTAAGACAGGGACGTAATTAAAGTTCGGTTTAAATTATGAAAAAAACTTTGGATGCCATTAACCGGTTTAACCCCGCCACAGCTTTGTGCCTGTTCCAATCCAGGATCTGGATTTACATCGACATATATCGTGGTCTTTTTGTATGTGTTTAATGAGTTAAGATCAAAGAAAATGTGACTTTTCGTTTCGTTGATATTGCTGGAATAGTTGACCATCACTGTTTAAATAAACGTTAGTGAAAACCGGAGGGGCAATCAAGAATGGGCAGTCCATTGAGAAGCTGGCAACATTGGGTACACAAGACACAGGATCAAGACAAACAAACCAGAAAACACAACACAACACAGACAACTGGAAAAAAAATTGAGCAACACGGATCTCCATCAAACTCACGGGTGAACCCAGATTATCGTGAAGGGTAAGTAAACTTCCTTTTCTTAAAGCCGTGAATTCTTTGTATTATTATTAACAACACGTGTTTCAACTGTCATTAAATGTACTTTGATCATATTGTTGTTATTGTCTTATTTGATTTCCAATTTCTTCTTTAATGAGTTTTCCGCTTAATAAACATATTTCATTTAAACATCCATCTTATATTAGGGATACGTTATGATTTATACAAGTATTGATTTTCTCGCTCATAATGTTGAACATCTGACACATGTGGACTTTAAAGTGATGATATAAAATTACGTTAACTGTATTTCATTTTAAACTCCCCGCACTCAAGTTAAGTTTTCATGTATTTTTAATTAAGAAAATAATAATGATCTGAGCGCACTTAAGAACCTTGGTAATTCTTAATTAGTAAATTAAGTAATCTGAATCCGTTTCATACATTCAGTTCTGTTTCATGTAATACAATGGTATAGATCATTCATTACGCACCTACATGTATGACTGCAAAAGAAACGCAGAAATTATATGTAAAATTTGATAGAACTATTTTTGGCAGGGATATACTATCTTTTATTTACACTGGATCAATCTTAAGAAAACCCTTAAATTTGAGAATTTTGATTTCGTCATTTTGGAATATCCACAGCAGCTTTTAGTTTCTCGGCTGAATGTAGACTGACAGGGCCCGGGTGGCTCAATGAGTTAGGTAGTTGGATTATCTAACAACTCAAACAAGCCTATCACCAATGCGGCGTGGGTTCGCGTCCCGCTTTTTAAATTACAAGAAGGGTGCACTCGACCCGCAGCCGCAAGTGATAAGGCTTACCAGTTGCTTTCCCATGGTCGGTGGTTCTCTCCGGATACTCAGGCTTCTGTACCACTAAAACTGGTGGCCATGATATAGCTGAAATATTGTAAAATTTGAAGATTCCAAAGGGGTAGTCAAAGAGGAGATTTAAAAAAAGGTCCATACAACACTAAGCTAAAATAACAATTGAGTGACACGAACCCCACTAAAAATGGGGGGAAACTAAGGTACTCCTAAAGGTAAATAGTTCCAATAGTGGCATCCATCGCATCTGTGACAAAACCATTCAGTAATGTTAAAATTAAATCATGATGTCAACCATTAAACTAACTCTCGATGCGATGACTTCAACTTCATAATTAGGAACCCCTGATTGTGTAGCTTCCTCTATCTAAGAAATCCTGATAGGAAACACAAGCGTTAGACTATCATGTATACTCCAAATACTGGTGCTGCTGTAATCTTGCTATACAAAAACGGAAATTTAACAATGGTAAAATGAAATAATCGTTCTCAAGACGGATGTTACTAATATGGTAAAATAGAAGCCAACTCTCCCAGAATTCATGGTCTCACACCACATGGGAGTTCGTTTTACCGAACCTATTGTTCTTTTGTTTTGCTTCACATTGATGTTTAAACTCTTGTTATGTATCTATATCCTGCTCTGTTCTGAGAACCCCGGGGCATATGCATTGGACCTAATTTCTTGACTACGTGGTAGCACACTCCACAGAAATGGACTTCTGTTGGTTTTACGCCACGAATATGACACATTTCTAAATAGATTTGATAGTACACAAATATAAACAGTTTGGAACAATAAGCGGGCTTTTATTGATTTATTCCTTTTGCTTACTTGTTCATCACATCTCTGATTGGTGGTTTTGATATAGCAAAATGCATCTACTCGATGTTGCCTCTTTTTCTTTTTTTTTTTCTTTTTCTCACGATTTTGATATTTGATTTTGGAATTTTTCCAACTGTGTTGTATTTTTTATCATATCTGTTTGTAAATTGTATTTTTTTCTCTGTTATACATGTTACACATGTGCAGTAGCTGTTTTATACAACGCCAAATGATATATTGTCATATCTGTAAACCTGAACTTGGACATTACAAGCTGATAAAATGATTAACAGTCTCTAATTATCCGTATCTTCTCTACTGTTTTTGAAATAATTTCCAAAGGTGTTTGATTGCTCGCCATTGTTTTAAATATTAAAAAAAACTTAATTTTTCTTCCCTACCCTATTCTCTGTATGTTTTAAAGCGGCAGTCAATAGTCGTTGATCCGGTTGTCGTATCCATTCCCACATTTAAATATAGCTTTTATTTAATATTGAACTTGTTGTTGTCCTGAATATAAGTGAAACACTACTCGCTGGACGTTAAGTAACAACCAATCAATCAATGATATTAACTTTCACTTTCGTCTAATTCAAGGTTTGTTTATTCATTAACACTATCATGTCCCCTGCCAAAAAATATAATGTATGACCCCTTTATCATGTGAACATCTAATTTGAAGTTAATAAAAAGAAACTGAAATCGAACCACTGACGTCATTCGTTCTATTTTTGATTATGCTAGGATACTTACAACATCTTATTGCCTATTTTCTTGTTGTGATTTGATGTAGAACTCTGTCTCAAGTATATGTAATTATATATGTACAACTTACATACAATAAAACTTTATTGCTTGGTACAATGTCTTTAATTAAAACGTAGATATCTAATTTAGTGCGCACGACGCGTTTCTGGAATAACCTTTATCAGGTGACGCACAAAATCGAAAAATTGGAAATTCAAAAAATTTAAAGTTTTGTGAACAATAAAACCAAAGGGCCTAATTTTACAACAAATGTTAACGTGGGTTTATGGACCACGGTGACTATTGTATCAACAAATACCACGTCCCACAAGTTTATTAAATGCTAATGTTAGTTTTGGGGTCACCGTGGTATTTTTATGAACAAATGCCAGATCCCGTGAGGTTATTAAATGTTTCAGTGGGTATCGAGATCACAGTGGCTATTTATATTTTGGTCAGATCCTGCGATTTTGATAATAAACATTAACATTTATTTAAAGTGGTGTCGTTAATTAAAAAAAAGTAGATATTTGGTCTTCTTTTATTTTTAATCTTTATTAAATTATATTAAGCTTGTCCAGTCAGCTACATAAACACATTAGTCACATCGCTGGTGTAACTGTTGGCGTGCCTGCTTCGATTGCAGTACATCGTGGTGGGATCGAGACCCGGTCGGGTAACAGCAAAGACTATTAAATTGACAACTAGAAAACACAACACTGAAGACTAAAAAGATGACCAACAAGGGCCACACCAAAAACCATGTTTGTTGAATGTTATTTTTGCCAACCACAATCCATTTTACATCTAACGACATCCGGGAGCGATCAGAAATACGAACCTACAACGTCCGAAATCTTTAGAACTTTAATATTACCTTAAGTGACCTTGATACAAGGTTTTGTAAGATGTGAATGGATCGCATGATAAATCTAACAAAAATAGATCTAAACCCATCTAATATTGATTAGATTTATAAATACATGTTCTAATTTATTTATTACTCAATAAGTAACGTTTTGATCAAAAATCGATTTCATAAAGACGATGTTCGAGTCATCTTTAATGATTGTATTTATTTACGAATACAGATGTTCAACACAGTTTTCATATCACATGATGTTTGTATCGTTTAACAGTAACACAACGTGTGTCACTAGTGGAGCAGGATTTATGTATCAAAGAATTCACCAATCTGTTATCAATCATTCCCGTATTACCATAAATCTTTTCTGTGTTCCTCAAAACAAAACGTTCAAATTTGTCAAGTGTCAAAAATATTTTTGTAGCACATACTAAATGTAGTAATAATAAAAAAAAACGAAGGAAAGTATTATGATTGAGATAATTGTGAATGCCATGTCTTGTATGTTGTGTGATTTGATATAATACTACTGCGGCAGAAATTCATTTGACACTGGCATACATTTGTGAGGTTGTTGAATCGATGTAAATAAGGGACCAACTCATTTAACGTATTACGTGGGTCAATGTTTTCTCAAACAAAAAAACCCACCCCATCAGTTCTGATTAACAATCGGTAATATATCTTCAAATTGTACGAACATTTCTCGTTGAAAACTACAGGTTCAGATAATTTTTTTCTCATAACATTTGGCTGGAAAAAAAAAAACAAATAAAAAAAAGCAACAAAAAAAAAACAAAAAAAAAACAAAAACAGACAAGATGCGTTTCTTTTGGATAAAATATGATTTACACGCCAAGATTTGTTTATACATTTAAATACTTACTTTATTACATATATATTTTGTTTTGTTTCACGAAAACGCTCATTATCTTAATTTCATTTTTGTAAGTTAAACGTGACGACCTTCAAGTGACTCCCTGATGTTTACTGTTTATTTACATTCTACTTCATGCTGTGAAGCTGACAAGGCAGATGTGAAACATGTTTCACATTTTTTTTACCAATATGTTTAAGTATATATTGTGCAAAGTATGTGCATAAAGTTGTAATGTAGACTAATTATCTGCAGCAGGATATCTAGGTCGGTTCTAGATGTAAGTGACTTGGGTATTGTTAATATATAAACGTCAGAGAATACCGAAGGGGCAATCAAAAATGCATCAAAGTCCTTAGAGTTGTCAATGCCACATGCCTCTATACAGTTTCATCTTATTAGAAAAGACATTTTTTATCAAAGTATCATTCTAATGTCACATATTCAAGTGCATGTGTACTTTAACATATAATACAACTGAATCCAAAGGTCAGTAAATCAGCAGAGCGAAACAAAATCGAGTAAGGGGAATGGATCAGATGTATTAGAAAAAATGTTCAAGAATATAACACTGTCGTAATATTTACAATATCCAATAGAAAAATCGTAGAAAGATGCAAAATTGATACCACCAATACACAAATACATGACCGGTCACTCTCCTGGATCAATACAGACACTTCAATAAAAAGGTGGCGGGTCAATCTAGTGTTATGTGCCCAAACATCCATTCTTAGTGAAATGATGCGGTTATGCAGGTGCTTTCCACAGGCGAGCAAAATACCAACACTCAGATACAACAAGACAAACAATAATGAACGTGCATTATTTGTTGATTTTATTTTTATTGCTGGTTATTTGCTATAATATGTTTACTATATACGCCATGAATATATTTCCTTTCGCATAAACGAGCCGTCTTTTATGTGATCGTATAGTAAGTAGTTAGAGTTACATCTACATTAGTAATCAATACTAGTAAAATTGTGATTTAGATTAACTTTTAGAAATAAAAGCTATAATTACATACATATTTGTAATATACCGAATACGTTTTAGTTTTTATTTAGCCGTGGTATGTTTACTTCATGTATTTACGGGAAATTATCAAACTTGAAAGGGGTTATCAATTACAGATAAGTAGAGCTATTAAGATCATACGGTAGATGCTATAGAATTAATTACAAATATATATACACTAATAAAGCATCATTATCATTTATCTATGTATTATAACGAACACAACATTGATGATGAAATTGTTGTCTTGATCTTTTAGGCAGAAAGGAAGTATATTGTCTTTCCATAGCCGAAGCTGCATTGGTGGTGTAATGGTGAGCAGTCTCGCCTCAGGTGTGGTGTAATGGTGAGCAGTCTCGCCTCGGGTGTGGTGTAATGGTGAGCAGTCTCTCCTCGAGTGTGGTGTAATGGTGAGCAGTCTCGCCTCGAGTGTGGTGTAATAGTGAGCAGTGTCGCCTCGAGTGGTGTAATGGTGAGCAGTGTCGCCTCGGGTGTGGTGTAATGGTGAGCAGTCTCTCCTCGAGTGTGGTGTAATAGTGAGCAGTCTCGCCTCGAGTGTGGTGTAATGGTGAGCATTGTCGCCTCGAGTGTGGTGTAATAGTGAGCAGTCTCGCCTCGACTGGTGTAATGGTTAGCAGTGTCGCCTCGGGTGTGGTGTAATGGTGAGCAGTCTCTCCTCGAGTGCGGTGTAATGGTGAGCAGTCTCTCCTCGAGTGCGGTGTAATGGTGAGCAGTCTCTCCTCGAGTGTGGTGTAATGGTGAGCAGTCACGCATCGAGTGTGGTGTAATGGTGAGCAGTCTCACCTCGAGTGTGGTGTAATGGTGATCAGTCACGCATCGAGTGTGGTGTAATGGTGATCAGTCACGCATCGAGTGTGGTGTAATGGTGAGCAGTCACGCATCGAGTGTGGTGTAATGGTGAGCAGTCTCTCCTCGAGTGTGGTGTAATGGTGATCAGTCACGCATCGAGTGTGGTGTAATGGTGATCAGTCACGCATCGAGTGTGGTGTAATGGTGATCAGTCTCACCTCGAGTGTGGTGTAATGGTGATCAGTCTCTCCTCGAGTGTGGTGTAATGGTGAGCAGTCTCTCCTCGAGTGTGGTGTAATGGTGAGCAGTCTCGCCTCGAGTGTGGTATAATGGTGAGCAGTCTCGCCTCGAGTGTGGTGTAATGGTGAGCAGTCTCGCCTCGAGTGTGGTGTAATGGTGAGCAGTCTCGCAGTGTGGTGTAATGGTGAGCAGTCTCGCATCGAGTGCGGGAGATCATGGGTTCGAGCTCCGGTCGGGTCAAAGCCAAGACTATAAAATTGACATTTGTTGCTACTCCGCAAAGTACGCAGCTTTCAGGAGTAAGAGCAAAGACTGGTTGTCTCAGAATCAAACCAATGTGTTCTAGTGGAACGACATGTTCACAAGCGGACTGTTGTTTCAGTGAGCTAACACTACAAAAATCCAACTCAACGAGATGGCTTAGTACAAAGCGGACATCATCATCATCTCATTGAATGTAACATGTTATCGCCATGCTACAGCTGAATAATTACCGATAACAACAATCACTCATTAATGTTATTCTACAAAATAATATTTGGCTTATTTTCCCTATCTTTTATTGTACGTGTCAGTTTCTGAATCGCCATACGAATGATTTTATAACATTAGGAATTTCTAACGAATGTATAATGCCAGATTTTGACAATTTTATCATCTAGATAGTCTTACAAGACTGTTGATGTTAATTGAGATATTTATCTTTTGATTAATCATCTAGCATGGCAAATATATACAGAACACACTACGTCCGTAATCATGACAGTATATTGATTGAAGGTGTCGGCAGACATTTACCTGAACGGTGATTGGTTTTGTTGGTTTATGGTGTTTAACGCCACTTTCAACAATATTTCAGTTATATCGTGGCGGTCAGTTTTCTTGGTGGAGGAAACCGGTGTACCCCGAGACAACCACCGACCTGCCGCAAGTCACTGACATATTGTTGTATCGAGTAAGTACACCTGGCTTGAGCGGTATTCAAACTCACAACTTTAGTGGTGATGGGTACTGATTACATAGGTAATTATAAATCAACTACCATACGTATCACGACCACGACGGCGGCCCCTCTACATGAACGTAATGAATTATTGTGATTTAATTACCACTTCCGGGTAAAATGTGAATTTATTTACCTAGTATGTGTGACAATATCATAATATGTCACTAACAGGAGAAAGTACCATGGTATTTGGATGAGCTGCAGATGCAACTACATGATGATACTTTTATCAATTGCGGAAAACAATCTTAATAAAACCAGATCTCTCACTTTCTCCCCTTTACAGATATGTCGCTGCTTGGGAAATCTGAGGGAACTCCATTATATGTCATCTGCGAGTTACCGTATGGTACAGTCCAGTGAAAATGAGGGGTTTGCGAGACTATGAAAGTATTGCTAAACTGATTTGCAATCCGATTGGCCGAAAAGAGTTATAACCACATTTATCATATTGCTATAAAAATCCGTAGATCTCCCACGCCGCGACATATTAATAAAGGGAAATAAGTAAGATATCTGATTTAAATCAGTCTGTGTGGCAAATCAAATACAGTAGTCTCCTTTGAAGTGTTTTTTTTATCATTAAACTGTTTCGAAACAAGAAGTTACGTTTTATATTGATCACCATTTGAATTCGGGGCTTTATGACATATTTTTATTAGCAATTCAGTGCTAATGAATCTCTATTTATATTCTTTAATGTCTTGATCACCTGATTTTAAACATGAGTAATACATCGGGTGTCACTAGTGGATTAGGAAATGCTCACCCCTCTGGAGTACACCCACTTTTTAGATTTGATATATGTCAATGTCATACCCCGTTGAGGACTTCTCTCATTGCTATAAGACAACAACGAGCAATTGTATTTATCTGGTTAGATCACTTGTTACTTTGATGATTACGAAGATACGTTAAAATGAAGGTAGCGGTGGTTATGGTATTTAACGCTACTTTCAACAATATTTGAGTTCAATCGTGGTGAAAACTACAGACCTGTCGCAGGTCACTGACAAGCGTTATCACATAATGTTGTATCGAGTACACCTCGCCATGAGCAGAATTCAAACTCACAACTTTAGTGATGATAGGCACTGATTGCACAGTTAGTTGTAAATTCAACTACAATACAACCACGACCTCTAAAATGCTTTAGTTATTTCTGTGTAGAGCTAATATATATGTGGAAAACAAATCAGCACTCAGAACTGTAATATATATTTTGTTCGAGCCTGATAATGTTTATGTGTCATGTTTTACATGTTTATCTCTTTCTCAATGATTTATTTACTATGCTATTACTAAGATTCTGACATTAGAATTGATTACCACATACGGACGTTCGATCTGTAGTTACAGCAGAACCTGTCTAAGCCGAACACTGAATAAACCGAACTATCAATGAAGACCCAATGTAGAAAATCATTGTTAATTGAAGTCAAAACCAAACTCCTGTATATTCCAAACAAAAAAGCTGGTCCCCAGACGATTCGATTTAGACAGGTTTCACAGTATAAGATATATTGACACATGAAAATCACCAATAAAATGTACATGATATTATTAGTAAGTTTTTTCTTATTACAAAATACTATAGAATATTACGTAAGCACTCGAAATAATCATAATCTGACATCTTAAATACAGATGGCACTTTATTTTATGAAGATAGAAAAAGCAGAATCATAAAATGTCATAATTGTTTTTTTTTAACTTTAACACTTTATGTTTCGAACTGATAACAACGTCATTGTTATAAGTGTCTAACCTACTTAATATAATAACAACGTCCAACTCTTTACAATTCTTATGTTGATTTGAAGACATTTACATAAGTTCCTCCTAAATATACCGGTGCACCTTAGAAAGGTGACACTGAGGACAGCTTGAAGATATTGAAAAAGATAATCAGAAGAGCCTTAAATAGAAGACGGACCTACAATAAAATGACCAACAGAAAAAGGACAAAAGAACAATTAAGATTGAACAAGACGAACACTCCTCAAAACCGTGGATGGGTTAAGTTTGGGTGCTCCGGAAGGGTTAGCAGTTCCTGCTCCACTTGTGACACCGGTCGTGTTACTGTTAAAGAACACGAACATCACATAAATAAAACATAAACCACCTACAAGGAAATGGGAGTAAAGACTAAGACTAACCGAACATCGTTTTACGTGGAAATCGTGTATATACAATTAGATATTTAAACCATTATTTGTGCCCATTATTTGGCCATTCCATCTCTTCCTCAATTGTCTATATTTTTTCTACAAGTACCAACTGAACCTATGTACACATTGTATTTCATTCTGAGACACTGATAAGGATGTGGGTGTAAGTAAGCATCAAAACACACCCATCCTAAACTTGGATAAAAAATCAAATGTTAGAGAAATTTGATTTTATTGCTGTTCATAATAATAAAGACAATCACCAGCAACATCTTCAGAGATAAATATATTTTAGGCCTGAATTGAACTTCAGACGACCTCTAATAGCTTGCACGTGATATTGCAGCATTGTTAATGGTAGTTTAATGTCGAAACTGATATAAACATCGAGACAGAAGTATTTTCAAACAAGCAATAAAAACGTAGATATCTAATTTAGTGCACATGACGCGTCTCTGGAATAACCTTCATCAGGTACGATCATACTAGAGAGATTAGAAAAGCCAAATAATGTGAAAGTCTTTGGGAACAAGTAAGTCAAAGAACAGAAATAAAATAAAATAGCCAACATCGGCTGAGTTAGAAGATACCAAAGTGCTAATCAGAATCCACAAATCAAAGAAGGGCATACAACACAATGGCCAAAAGAAAAAGGGTAAAAGGACAAAAAAGATCTACAAAACATTACACATAAAAATAAAGATCGTGTAACCTATGCATGAGAGAGGAGAGCCTTAGTTTAATCAATAATTACATTATTTAGGAATTGTAAATTTCAATAAGTGACGAAACACTGACTACTGGGCGGGAGTTACCCTCGGGGATTAATAGTCATGAAGCGTAAGCAGCTCCTGCTCCTCTGGTTACATCCGTCGTATTATTTGAAATCACCGGATTGTTATAACGACAAAATGAACCTTTCCGTGGTCATTTATTGTTCATGGCATTTTTACCACTCTTAAAAAACTTTTGTATATTCACAGTAACCATCAGATACAAACCATCACATACAAAACCTTGCATCATATATACATATGTAATAACAGAAAGGTTTGACTTTCGTGACGTCATAGGATATAAACTCGGAGGAACGCCTTCTAAATAGATACAAAATCACATTGGGTGCTACTTCAAAGTAACGTTGCGTGAGCTTCTTTCTGAATTTGCACATAAGAACGCTTTCTGCTTCACAATGTTCTTCAGAAGCGAAAAATTCGTCGAAGATGTTAGCGGCATCTAAAACACTGGTCATTGTTGGTAGAGGTTTCACCTCAGGTTCGTCGTTGTCGTTATCAGCGGGTTCCTCTTCCGGTGCAGGATTTCTAGCTAAATTATCCCCGTAGATCAAGTCATATTCAGTTAGTGGTTCACACATGGGTACATCATCGTCGCCGTTTACATATTCTTGAAGATCGATGTTGATACCATGTAGCTGGGCACTTCTTGCTAGCGGGATGTCGTCCTCTGGGTCACAACGTCGTCGCTGATAGCCGCAGTGGATTGATCTTCCCGGATTACAAAGTAGGTATGTTTATAACAATTGTAAATTGTCTTGGGTGTTACCATTGATCATGACAGTCTAAGTAAACGGAGAGCATCGAGAATGTTAAGTGCGGTATTTTCATTCTTTTCAGCTGCTTTAAGATGTCATGCTTTCTGTCGTGAGATTTAAAATTTTCAATTATATGTATGTCCTGGTCCATCGGCTGAGTATGACTTGTTGTGTTTGGAGGTAAAAACACTAATTTTATTGATTTCTAGCCTCTTATATTCGGATGAGCGGGACAGTTGTCCACTATTATTCCAACTTTACGTTTTTGATTACTGAATTACTTTATCAATTTTATTCAGCCAGTCTCTGATGAATTCAGATGTCATACAAGCCTTTTTATTACTTTCGTGTAGCGTTGAATTTGTTTTGGCATTTTTGAAGCAACGAGGACGGGCTGATTTACCAATAACCAATAGTGGTAATGTATCAGACTCAGTCATGTTTGAACAAACTAAAGCTGTTAACCTATCTTGCCTCTTTGGTATCTTCAAACTCATCTTGCTACACTTTCCACCTTGACCAATAACACTTTTAAATTCTTATGTTTTTTCAGGCATTAATTTATAAAAGATAGCAGTCTCGTCTGCATTATATATATATATTTTTGGATGATAAGACTGTAAAAATGTGTTTAATTTTTGTTCCCTATCATTCATAGATGTTGAATCAGAATATACAGATTTCGTTTATCTGCAATTTGCTTTGCAAAAAATAGCATGTCTTTCTGTAAATCAAGCGAGAGGGTTTTTTTTACTTAGAAATATAAGGAAAAATGACGGGACTTTCAAATCAGTTCGAGCCATCTATATAGTGTTTGACCGATCCGAGTTCGACCGAGAGAAGTCTGACTGTATATGCAGTATTCGAGAGAAAAGTAGATATCTAATTTAGTGTGCATGACGCGTTACTGGTACGCTCAAAATCAAAAGATTGGGGGGCCCGGGTGGCTCAATGAGTTAGATCGCTGGATCTAACAACTCATACAAGTCTATCACCAATACGGCATGGGTTCGCGCCCGGCTTTGTAAATTACAAAAGGGTGCACTCGACTCGCAACCGCAAGTGATAAAGTTTACCAGTTGCTTGCCCATGGTCGGTGGTTCTCTCCGGGTACTCCGGCTTCCTCCTGGTCGCCATGATATAGCTGAAATATTGTTGAAAGTGGCATTCAACACCAAAAATCAAATCAAATCAATCAAAAGAATGGAAAGCCACATACAAATGCAATTTAAGCATCTTTGTGAGCAATTTAGATTTGCTACACTTACATCAATTCTTTGCAACAACAAATATTTGGAGAACCTGCATCATGGTGCGCTAATTATAATACCCACTTGCTCATTAGGTTGTAAAGTATACAATTATTTATTTATTAATACATTTGCTATGTAATAAAGTAAATTATCTTTCATCCCCCTTTAATATCATACAAACATTATTTATCTCAGATATGTTAGGTCTTATGATGTCTCTGTAGTAACAGTTTATTCACATACATATTTTTGTTTATTCGTCAATTAAAAATGGTAAAGGTTTATTTGAGATCTAAATACAACTCTTTGATTTGCATATTTTGTTTATTCATCAATTAAGACAAGTATAAGGCTTATTGTATTTTATGGTATTTGATATCTAAACATAGCTCTTTGATTTGCATATTTGGTTTATTCATTAATTACAACAAGTATAAGGTTTATTTTAGTATGTGGTATTTGAAGTCTAAATATAGCTGTTTGGCTTGTATAACATGTAAAATGTTATTTGAATACAACACAATCATGATGTTCTACAAAACATATTTGAATTCCTACAATAATAGTTGCGAATAGTCGTGTCACACACGACTAGACTATACGAATAACATGGTGGGTGGTTTTAAGAAGCAGGAACTTCTTACCTCCATGACCTCCCGGGTTTACTCCGGGTTTTTGATGAGGATCGTGTTGTTTATGTTTTTAGTTTTCTGTGTTCTATTATTATGCTTTGTTTGTCTTCGTCCTGTGTCTTGTGTACCCAATGTTGCCAGCATCTCTATATTGTCCATTCTTGATTGTCCCTTCGGTTTGCTCAACTTTATAATAACAACAGAGACGAAGATGATCTTAGCAATATTTGTGAGCATTTATTGAGTTACCATGTCAATGAATGATTTACTTTTTGTAATACCATTACAAACCGCATCGGTGGTGTAATGCATTTGGTTATCGTGATCGACTCCTCGAGTGTTGTGGATATTGAGTTCGATCCCGGTCGAGGCAAAACAAAGATAACAGTATTGGTATTTGTTTTGCTTCTCCGCTATGCAGGCAGCATTAAGAAGAAAGAGCAAAAACTGGTTGGTTCGGAATCAATCAGAATAATATGTCCGAGTGGAACAGCATGTATATCCGAGGACTGTTGTGTCAGTGAACTAGCACTATGAAAATCCTACTAAGCGTGTAGGCCTAGTACAAACGGATCTTACCCGTAATTTGTTCTTGCCTTACTAAAGCTGAAAATTGCAGAATTTACTTTTGACAACAATTACTCACTCACTTATATCATTACAATATGTTCCTCTGTATGGGGATACTTGATTTTTATGCACAAAATGTTAAATGAACAACAGGAAGACGCGCTGGGGCAGCTGTTGAATATTTCAGTCGTTCGCGTATTTGCTAATGGAGTCATCCAAGACAGACGAGATATTCCGAATAAAAAAAAAAAAAAAAAGAAAACAATGCATACATACAAGTAAAACAAATCAAAAGGAGAAAAGTTTGGAAAACATACAGGAAATCAAAGGAAAACCTGGTATCGGGTCTTCCAGAACAGTCATTTTCTCCAATTCCACTTGTAGCACCGTCGTGTACTATTGGGATGATAAGATAATCATTCTTCGTGAGATGAAATTACAACAATTTATTTCTTTTTTATGAACATTATGACATTGGTCAGTGGCAATACCCTGATAATGCGTTCTAGTATGTAAAGAGCACTAAATTATTGTAAATCCTGTTAAAAAAGTATATTCATTATTTGAATCAAACCAATGTAAAACAAAATGATCAACTCATTATAATCTATGTACTAAGGTTAAACTTATTATTATATGTTTTGTGCATTTTGTTAGCATACACATTTCTATTATTATTAAAGATTCAATAAACAATTTTCATATTCCCTATGTAATTCTAAAAAACAAATTAAACAGATGGTAAGTTACGTAACTAATGTAAACGTACAGTTGAACTGCTTCTTGTTTTCTTTTCTCTACGTATTCTATCCTCCAGTATAGATTTCACAATATGTTAAATCCAGTAACATATGTTGCTTTGCAAGAAAATTTGTGATCATATGTCAACTTTGTTAGTGGATGATAAGCATTTTATGGCATCCGTAGATGTAAATATAGCAAACTACCATACGACCACAGTTCACGACGGTCCCTATCTACGATTCCGGTCACGGTGGTCCCAACTACAATTCAAAAGTTTATTTAATTGATGTTACGTGTATGTTGTAATACTGTATCATTTTATTGCTATAAAGAGGGCTTTACGTTAATAATGACTTTGATGCTATGTAATTAGTAAGGTATAATACAATATACATAACTGGTATAAGTTAAACAAAGGTTTAACGCTGTGTTTGAAGTATTTATCTATATCTCATAACAATATGAATAGAAATAAAATATAAAAATAATTCTTTTCATTCTGTTTAGTCTAGGTATATGACTAACACTGTAACGTGCATCAGTTGTTTGTCGTACCATCGCTTCAGTTGTTCCTTCCTGTAATATAAACAATTTTTTTTTTCGGTGCCGAGAATTTCAATCCGCAGAAAAAAAAAAAATCCGCAAAAATTAAATGTCTTCTTTTTAGACCAATACCGCAGAAATTTCACACCGCAGAAATTACCGGTAATACGGTATATTATGTAGATTTAATATATCCAGACTCCTGTTTTGCGTTATTTTGAAATACTGCTGTGTAAGCAGAAAGTTTCCTTGGATGAGTTAGGGTTATGGTGTTTTACGTCACTTTCAACAATATTTCAGCTATATCGTGGCGATCAGTTTTATTGGCGGAGGAAACCGGAGGACCCGGAGAAAACCACAGACCTGCTGCAAGTCACTGACAAACTTTATCACATAATGTTGTTTCGAGGACAGCTCGCATGAGCGGCATTCGAACTCACAACGCTAGTGGTGATAGGCAGTGGTTAAATAGATAGTTGTAAATCCAACTACATTCCAAAAATGTCAATTCCTTACCCTTTTGCATTTAAAAATAAACAATACACTCTAGCAATATGTAAATGGTCCAAGTTTTATGTTCTCCCTCGACAACTTGATATTTAATATGACATGATCGCCATTGATGTTTCTGAAGGAATGCTGAGTTATGTACATTGCTTCGTTAAATTTGCATCTACGTTTTCAATAACAACTTTTAATGTTTATCTGTATTACTGGGAGTATTATATTTATCCAAAATGTAAATTGTGTTTATTGTACAAATATAATTTAATTAAATAAGTTAGTACGAAGTACAATGAACCCTGTCTAAATGGACCTCCGTGAAACCAACTTTTGCCTTCGGAATAGACAGGTGTTTGTACAGTGAACCCTGTCTAAATGGACCTCCGTGGAACCAACTTTTGCCTTCGGAATAGACAGGTGTTCAGTTTATACAGAATAAATTCACGAAGATTTTCTATATTGGGACTTTATGTAAAGTTCACTTTATACAGGATTTCGGTTTATTCACGGTTCGATTTATACATATTTCACTGTAGATACTTTAATAAAACAGTTCCGTAAGTTTGCTCCCAATCAACCATAAAGTACAATACACGGTTGTAATGTTCCTAGACTGTTAGCTTCTAATATTAATAGACATATGCAGTTATGGAAATCGTTCAATAAATATTCCTTCTAAATTACCTAAACGGGAGAACTTAATCCACCTCTCATTCCTTCCACAATATGTGGGATATACCTATAACCCTTATCACCCATATATCTTACACTGTCTTTGAAATACAGATTTAGGGGGACCTCAAACTAATCGCTATTTATTGCACGAAGATTAGACACGTTCCCAATACTTAACTAACAATCGATAAAAATCTAAATGTTTCATTATCTTCTAAATGTTTTACAACATAAAAATTAATACTGATGTTATCGAAACATATGGTATTACTCTTGATTTGTTGTGAGAAGGCTTTCAAAACAATTGCGTACTTTGTTTACCTTTGCGGTTTTTGGTTTTTATTTCGGTTACTGCATAGAAGGATGGGATCATCTGGTATTTATGAGTAGGAACTGCTAGCCCTTCCGGTGCATCCGAGTTCACGTCCGGTTGTTAGTGGAGTTGGTGTTGCTTAATATTTAGTGTTCTGTGTAGTGTATTTGTTTAGATCAATGGTAGTCCTTTGTTTTTTTGACCATTGTACTGTCTTCCTTTTTCGATTGACGGCTTTTGATTACCCTTTTGGTATCTTCAAACTTTTATTATTAAATATATGTACATATTTTATACACGCATAGTACTTAAAATGTTAAAAGTTATGCTATATTTGATTCTTCTGTGTGTAACAAAAAAACATACATAGTTGGAAGTAGAATATATATAGCAGATGTGGCTGAGTGGTCTAGAGCGCTTGCCATAAGGCTAAGCGACTGGTGCTGCAGTGTATCAATGGTATGAGTTCGAATCCCGCCAATGGAAAATAAAGAATTTGTCAGTTAAAAATATAGTTCTAACACTGTTGGATTAACTTTTCAATAGAATGTATTTTATTATTTAACATCGTAAGTTGATTTCTACTTGAACAAACCTCCCTTTATTGACCCTACACCTTGTTTGTTTAACAAACTAAACATCAGGTTAATCAAATACACCGGAATATGACATCACTGATCTTATATTATGATCTTATTCAATGATAGCGTCTTAAGTTCATATATACTACTCATAAACAAAATATAAAAAACAAAGTATCTCAAAACTGACTTATTTACAAAATGGCAATTAGGCAGTATCGTGTAGTAACCTCAAGGTCATGTTTTCATAATATGACCTTGAACGAAGAAAAAAAAACAATTGAAAACCTCTATCAAAAAGCACATTAGAGATGCAAAATTAATATCAGAATAAATACAAGCTAATCTTTGTTAATATAATACTCATTTTATCCAGTCGCTTGTCCGCATACCGACACAACACAACATCAATTAGAAAATCGAAACAAATAATAGTTATACCACGGGTTTCAGAGTTAAACGGTTAAACAATGGAATGCGAAGCGTGGGACTGTTTAACCGTTTAACTCGGAAAACCGTGGTATAGATGATTTGTAATATGCCGCCATGCAATATCACATCTAGATCTTTGATTATTGTACGTGTACTCTGAGAGTAATAAAATTACAGCCCAGATTTAAAGTGTACAATATATCTTGTACTATTTCATAGTTCTAATTAGCTGTTGCTTATATTCTGGTATATAAACCATAACAAGATCAAACCAAAAGAATGCATTCGTGTTGCAACATTTTACATTTCACAATTTCCGTTTTGCTACATGTCTATGATTAAAATACATTTTATCTTATACACGAAATTGGTAATTTGTTTTTTTGTTTTTATCAGGATTTATTGTCAGCTATGTTGTTCCTACCAGACTTATCTTAGGGGGAACAGTCGGACAGTTAGGACAATTGACCAATGAAATCCTGCCTCCAAACAAATGATGTAGATATCGTAAATAGAACCCCCCGTTGCTGGTGTTTAACTTGTTATCAGAAGTACACGATCTAAACCACGGGTTCATCAATGCCCTATCAAGTATTTTAGATTGTACAAATCGATTAACTCGACAATAGTGCCAATTGCGTTCATTCGTGATGGTTTTGTTTGGTTGGTTAAATAATGCCTTGTTTTATTACAACAAGTGCCAGTGTTATATAATCTTTATATAGTGGGTTTTTGCAAATCTTATTGCTTTAACATAATACTTTGCATGCAAAAAATGAATGAATCATCCTGTGATTAGGGGTAATTACCCATGTTTGTAACGCAACAATTACACTAGCGCTTCTTTTAACTCATTATATGGAGTATTTTGATGTTGTACAGGAGGTTTCATATCTTAATTACGTTATGTCTGTTTGTTTGTGCATGGTAGTGTCCAACACATATTGTGTTGCGTTCGTCTTCGTCGTGTGTACCCTATGTTGCCAGTTTCTCTGTATATCCCCTTCGGTGTTCCGTCTTGTGTACCCTATGTTGCCAGTTTCTCTGTATATCCCCTGCGGTGTTCCGTCTTGTGTACCCTATGTTGCCAGTTTCTCTGTATATCCCCTGCGGTGTTCCGTCTTGTGTACCCTATGTTGCCAGTTTCTCT
>MJUT01063483.1:97712-122582 GCA_002080005.1 Gigantidas platifrons
CTATGTTGCCAGTTTCTCTGTATATCCCCTTCGGTGTTCCGTCTTGTGTATCCTATGTTGCCAGTTTCTCTGTATATCCCCTTCGGTGTTCCGTCTTGTGTACCCTATGTTGCCAGTTTCTCTGTATATCCCCTTCGGTGTTCTCCAACGGTAATTTACGTTGATATATCAGTACGACAGAGGTCATTAACTACATTTACTGTATGATATCAGATATATGCTTCATTTAACAATACGGGTGCCATAAGTGGAGCAAGATGTGCTATCCCTTCCAGAGCACCTGAGGTTGACACCGGTTTTAAAGGCGTTTGTATAGTACATTTTGTCCAATCATATGCCCTCACATATTCAGTTCCGTGGAGTGATGTCCGCGATGTTCAGTTCTTCTTTAATCCCTTTTGTTTTTGTAGGGGTTTTACAATATATTTATGTTTAATTATATATTTTTAGTTGTGTATGTAATGTTTTGTGGACCATATTTTTTTTGTCATTCGTCTTTTGAGGATTATATTGTCTGTCCTTCCATTTACAGCTCGTAATAACACTCTTTTGTATATTCAAACATTTATTAGGCTTTATTTCAATAACATTTTGTGACAAATTGTATTCCTGCACATTAATGTGGTATAACGTAGAAAAGGAAAATAATTGTCATAACTGTATTGCTATTTCAACATTCATGTCCGAAAATAAAGACTTTCAGTTTTGTTGTATTAGCCAATCATTGCCATGATTATCATCCGTTTTATTTCAATTAATCGACAAATTGCTAATACACGTTTAATAAAATTCTAAGCACATCAATAAAAGCGCCACTTATGTTTTCAAGATTTTCATTTAGATTTTCCGTCATTTTGACTTGCATCCAAAACTTCAAGGTTCACAAGTGAGCAATTGTTCACGGAATGGTTGGTGCTATGATACATCTTGACATCTAGCTTGTTATCTCTTATACAGTTCTCGCAAATGTTAGGAGACAACAAATACAAAACTAAAGACATATATTAATTTTTCAATGAAAACTACAGATAAAGATACGTGAATTTCATTTTAGTCTTAACACTTTTACTTGCTGTTGTGTAGTAAAGCATTAAATAATTTTCCTCTGTGTCATGCTCACAGATTACTCTGTTTTGCATTCCCCCCCCCCTTTTCCTCGTTCATGACATTTATCTGACTTTGAGGTACCTGTACCAAGCCAGGAAAGTGAACGGTCATTCATTTGTGTTTTAGGGGTATTGATTTTTCCTCTTTTTATGGTTTTGATATTTTTGGACTTGTTTTGACAGTGTGGTACATCATGTGTTTTTCATTTTGTTACACCGTTATTTACAGCGGATATAACGTGGAGCAAAATATGGTAACCCTTCCGGATTCACCCGAGTGTACTCCCGATTTTGTATGTGGTCTGTTGCTCATCTTTAATTTTCAGTGTTTGTCTCACAATGATTATTGTATTTGTGCCCTCTTCGACAAAAGAGAAGATTTCAACTTTCCATTTATATGTAGCAACATTCCAGCAGCATCTGTATATGGAGTATATATCTCTCAGTAGGAACGATATTCCAGAGCTTGCGGTTCCCATCAGGATTTCCATGATAGAAGGTTGCTGCTAACAAGGATGTTACTGAACCAAGAGTTCCTTTTGGTAAAGTTGAAGTCATCACTTCGAAAATTTTACGGTTGCCACTATGACTTGGTTGACCGTTATGGAATATATGCTCCACTTGTCGTAAGCAGTTCCCGGTATTTTCCTCATTCACGAGTTATCACCGGGTTTGTAACTAGATTAACAGGACGGGTTCCACTAGTGGAGCAGGAACTGTTTACCCTTCCGGAGCACCTGACATCACCCCCGGTTTTTAATGGGGTTCGTGTTACTTGATCTTTAGTTTTAAGTGTATATTTTTGTAGATCGTTGTTTATTATTTTGTCTTTTTTCTTTTGGCCTTTGTGTTGTCTGTTCGTCTTCGCTTTACGGATTCTGATTACCACTTTGGAATCACCAAACTCTTCTTCATTTTTTATTTTGCCACGTGTTGATCTGTCTATGATGATTAATAGCATGTATTGGTATCTTCAGAATTTCTTTCCCATCACAATAATATAATTGTGTATCCGAATTAATCATTTATGTAAAACATATACTGATCAGGGAATTATACGTTCGATATTCGCATACTTTTAAAATCAATTTTAAATGTAATGGGCAGCATTTCCACGAAAATCGACAACTACATCTCACCTTAACTCAGTGAACCCATAAAACCCCAAAATATATTGGTATTATACGTAATACACTAAATATGCGTCTTTGTTTTTAGTATATACGTATTTACACTAAGGGAGGAGGTTTGGGTACACAAGTTTAACCCCGCCACGTTTTAAGTGCCTATTCCATGTGTTTGGGGTATTGATTTTGCCTATTTCTACGATTATTCTATTGGATTTTGGAATTATTCCGCCAGTGTGGTATTTGTTTCTGGTTTTCATTTCATCATTGAACATAAAACACCCCACTATATATTGCCGTTGCAATGGACGTAATGCACCGAATATGCGTCTTTTTGCAGTTTTTTAGGTATTTAATTTTTTTTTATTAAAGGTAACTAAGATTAGTTTCTAATGATAAGTAGGAATCATTGAGAGCAATACACCTAAATCTCCTATAAATATAACCAGAGAATGGCTACAGAACGTGTCTGTTAATATCTATAAATATAATCAGAGAATGGCTACAAAACTTGTCTGTTAATATCTATAAATGATACAGCTGATCGTACGATACCATAATGTTCACCACTGTATAAATATGTAGTTATCAAGCTTAGTGCACACGACACGTTACTCAGGTACGTTAAAGGTCAAAAGATTAGACAACCAAATGATCAAAGTTAATTTGGAAGTCAGAAAACCAAAGGGCCTAAAAGGAATAGCCAAAAGGCCACCAATTCATGAGGGAGGAGAACATTTGTTTTTAAATATTTAATAATAATTACATTATTTACTGTATATAATAAACAATTTCAGAACTTACACACTGACTACTAGGGGGAAGGACACTGAAAGTCATCGTTTCGTTTGATTAACTAGATACGATACTTATACGTGTTAAATTCAATGTGGGGCAAGGTTTACTGTTTGATTGTGGATTTTTATTCTCCCATCAACATTATACTGAATATATGTCGGAACTACGTTGTACCAGTCCGGGCAGTTAATCAGAACTGAAACCTCAATACATGGATACCTTAGTACTTGAAGTTGGTATGCCATTTGGCGGTACGTAACGACACCAACAGTTGTGTAACGTATCCGTTCTAAGGTCAAAGATCTTAAACACTCGGTCTTCCGTGTATCCATTGTTGATATTAATGTTTTATAAATTAGAATTTAGCAGAAATCACAAGAAGACTGAGGACCGTGTTAGATTAACTTCCCTGTATATTGTATTTTTTAAGCGCTGCTGTGACTGAGAACAGACATATAAATAACACTCTTCATTTTGATATCACTTTTTGAGAATTCTCAAAGCGAAATTTACATTTTCAGCGGAGACGTTGGAATTGAATAAGATATCAAATATTCTTATTTAATAAACTGAACAAAGTGTGGCACCGTTTCGTAAGCTTAAATTTAAAAATTAAAGAATATATCATTTAATTAGAGGAGGAGGAACTGTTTATCCTTCAAGTGTACCTAGACTCACTTCGATCTTAGGTGGGTTTCGTGTTGTTCACCCCTATGCTTTCTGTGTAGTGTTTTCATAACCATTGTTTGTCTTCTTGTTCTGTTTAATTCGGCCATTTTATTGTATGTCCTTAAAATTACGGTTTCGAATTAGTTCTTTATTATCATGACAGGTTTCTTTGATCTTTCCTCACATATATAGGGCCCGGGTAGCTCAATGTGTTAGGTAGTTGGATTACCTAACAACAACTCAGATAAGCCTATCACCAATACGGCGTGGGTTCGCACCCGGCTTTTTAAATTGCAAAAAGGGTGCACTCGACTCGCAGCCGCAAATGATAAGGTTTACCAGTTGCTTGCCCAGGGTCGGTGGTTCTCTCCGGGTACTCCGCGTTCCCCCACCACTAAAACTGGTCGGCATGATATAGCTGAAATATTGTTGAAAGTGGCGCTAAAACACAAAAAATCAAATCAAAATCATCTTGTTCTTTTTCATCTGGCCATTTTATTGTATGTCCTTCGAATTACGGCTTCGAATTACCCCTTTGTTATCTTGAAACGTTTCTTTGACCTTCTCTCACATATACGATAGTCTTACCTGAGTTTGGCTTCAGGTCTGGGGTTGTTTTTTTCTGCCCAATATAAATGTTTTGTAAGATTTAGGGCCAAAGACCTCCAGAATAACGCATCTGGTGAACTAAATAGTTAATCCTTGGACATATTGTGTCAGTTTTTGACATTCGGAATGCTGTTTAGATAATCTACAAGATTGCAGCACTCAATCATTTTGTTTATCTATGACTGATTATACAACAGTAATATGTATATTCTAATGACGCAGTTTAATACATCATTTGGAAATCAAAATTTTTTTATTTATATTTTCCAGGTAAATAATTATCAAACTGTGGGAAATAGCAATATTTTAGATCTGTAGTTTCCTCTGATTATTGCTATATTTTGCTTAAAAACTGAATGAGTAAGAAAATCTTTAAGATACCAAATGGGTAATCGGACCCCGTAAATGAAGGTACAGACAATACAATGGCCAAAAGAAAAAAGGACAAACAATGATCTACAAATCACTACATAAAACACTTAACATTGAACAACACGAACCCCACTAAAACCGGGGGTTGAAGGCAGGTGCTCCGGAATGATAAGAAGTTCCTGCTCCACTAGTGACACCCGTCGTGCTACTTTTGTTAGTAAAATCATAATGGAAATTATGATGTAATGATGTTTTATAGCCAACACGGTCACGAATAAACAACGAATGATTTCTACCCTAACTAATACGCTGATATCAGCAAACCTTAGTGCAGCTGATATGACATTTCACAAGAGCAACTGAAAGTTAACCATGTATTTTTACTAAAATTTGAAAAAAAAAGATATTACTAGACTTTGTTAAACTCAGACACTGATTCGTGATGTTTTATTTTGTATGTTAGTGAAAGCCGAAGAGGCAATCATGAATGGACAATCCAGAGAAATTGGAAACATTGGGCACACAAGTCGAAGACAAACAAACACAACCATATACAATATGTGTCGGACACTACTATACGCAAACAAACACAAATGACATAGATAAGTCCTCCTACAAACAACTGGAGGCAGAGACAGGCCGAACATCGTTTTTATGCCTAAATCGTAACGTCCATCACATCACGGAACGAAGAATGTAAATGCACATAATAGAACAACACAAAAAAACTAAAAAAGATGAGCAACACAGACCCCACAAAAGCCAGGGGTGAACGCAGGTGCTCGAGAGGGGTAAGCAGTTCCTGCCTCTTAGAAGCCACACACCCGCTATGTTACTCATATAGTCAATGCGTGTTGGAAACCATTATATGTGAACAAACATAAATAAACTTATACCTCACTAACTTCTCATTGGCTTATAATAAATCACATGACCTGAAACAATTTTAATGTTTTGTGAAAATTAACCCAAACGGGAAACAACTAGTTGTTTACCGGGTAACAACCATATTGTTCCCCGGTAAACAACCCATTGCGTGCCCCAAAAGGGAAACAACTCTTTCCGTAAGTGACATTGTCGTCTGGTTGTTTACAATTTGGTCGGACCAGCAGGATGGCAGTCGCTAATTCTTCTACTTCTACATGTATTTATTTAAATGCCCAATCCTTGGTCTGTTGCTCGGTATAATAAAACAGTTATTGCCTTCAATGGATTGTAAACATCAGAATTGTTAACCGTCAAGGGGTTGTTTCCCTCGGGCGAAAACCCTCGGGAAAACAACCCCCTTCAGGTTAACAATTCTGGATGCTTACATCCATTGAAGGCAATAATTGTTTATTAATAAAACATGGGCCCCGCTACAAAAACTGGTGGGGGGGGGGGGTGAAGAGGAATTATCATGGAGGATTTTACAAATTCCGTTGCTTTAGTACATGTACATAACCTTTATAAGTTCAATATATTGTTTACATCCGGTCGCCCTATGGGGGGAGTCGCTTTTATCACATTCGGTAATTAGGAATAATTGAGCACATCTGTAATATACTGATTACACTGACGGTTAATTTATCTCATTATATATATTTATGTAAACATCAAAGATGAAAAAGAAATTAATTATCTAAACTTACCTCGGCGTAATAGGTATATTTATCGTTTGAACACCTTACTGTGTTATGCAAAACAAGGCTAAGCTTGTTACTGTGTGCAGGTTTGTTTTTTAATTTTACAAACCCCGTTCACAGTTGCCTAACAGGAGTCCACAGGTCGTCCACGTGTCACAGCTTAGAATAATCCTTCAGGACCTCACAGTGACCCGTGACCCACTATAGCACGTTCTACCAGTTAATTCTTAATAATGTTGTTTAATAAATGTTTATATCTGTACTGCGTTTGGGATCCAATTATCAAGAGTGGTTCGGGATCCAATTTTAACTCTACCACACATTTGTGTGTGTCACAAGCGGGGACCTGATATCCATCTACAAATTAATGTCATAGTCTGTTTGTGTCCAACGTTTTGAGGTAAGAGGTTTTGTTGATATTTTTTGAAATTTTTACTTGTTATAGCTATCGCTTCTTACTTTAATTTTTCCACACCTGTAATAATCACCAAAAAAATATAGAGGTAAACACGATTTGATTAATATCATACGTTTGATACGTTACCCTCCAATAACATCTTTTCTCCCATTATGACGTCGTTTTAACCCTGCTTAACCAGTGGTGGAAAAATCTGTAATCCTCTAGAGGATTAAAATGTCTCGTGCTTTTCCCCGCATTTGACTCGTTTGACTCGTTTGACGGCTTTTGAAATAAAGTTCGTGTTAAATAATGGGAGAAACAAATTCTCCTTCAGTTGCCCATGTGGGTTACGATATTTCTGGCTCGTGGTCAAAATTTTTAATTTAACTCTCTCGCGTGGAGAAATATCGTAACCCACGTTCAACTGAAGGAGAATCTAGAAATATCAGCATTACTTCCATGTAAACTTTAGATTAACCAATGAAAATGAAACTACATGTAGCAATACATTGTCAGTGGGTTCGGTTATATACATAGATGGAAGAACCCGAGACAATCGAACAGATATAATACTGTTCAAATGTTAATGGAGTCAAACATATTTATATATGTATGGCCACTGGCCCCATGGAGCCCCAGTAATTAAAAGAGGCAATGTTAGGATCCCATTGAACGGTTTAACCACGTCACATGTCTGTTTTATCTGTTTCAAGCAAGGACCTGGATTTCTAATGTCATATGTTATGGTCTTTTTTTTGTGTTTGAGTTCATTTAAGATGAGAGGTGATTGTTCGTTTTATTTAGCTTTCTTTCCATAATTAATATGATTTTTATGTGATTGATAGACACTTATAAACAAATTTCAATATATTGATGTTCACATATATGCTAGAGATTCACAATGCGTTCCCATCTGGTGATTAGGGGAATAACCTCTCGGTTGAGGATTTTAATACAGAGAGCCTGACCCAACTCTCCTTTGGCAATGAAATATCACTCCCTCCCTCATGTCTACATAATTTTTTTTTTCTCAGTTTTTAGGTATTGTTGAACTTTGTATGGTCTCTGAGTATGCATTAAATGTCTACAGCTGGATGTTAAGAAACCAACACATATTATAGACAAGAGCTGCTGGGAGTTATCGTTATTATAAATCCAAAGTAAGGCGTGATTCAACCCTATCTAATCTCTACTATCTTTAGTTTTCAGTGTATTATTTTGTAGATCATTGTATTGTCTCTTACGGTTTCTCATTACCTTTTTTGTATCATCACAATTTTATTAATTTGATCAAGAGGGTCGTTGTGGTCGTGATCGTATGGTAGTTGGATTTACCACTACCTCTTCAATCAGTTCGGCAGGTCGGTGGTTTTCTCCGTCAACTACGGTTTCTTCCAATAATAAAACTGTCCACCACGATATAACTGAAATATTGTTGAAAGTGGCGTTGATCACCAATACCATCATTCAATCAAACATCCTTCCATAGCGCATTGACCCATATTGAGCTTTATGCCGAGTTACTGTTCCCTTATGATCATATATTATTAATTGGTTTAAACATATTTTATTGATGAATTACATATTACATTTTTTTCCACAATACAATATAACATAGGATTCAGAAACAAGCGTAACGCTTATATTAATCCGTTATTAATTAAAACTAAGGTGTTCCTTCTTCAGACATAGGCGACCTTAACCGATTTCAGCTATGCTGTTTAGATCCTTTGGTCTTCATGCTACCAACAACTTTAAATTAATTTGATTTGAGTGTACCTGATGAGGAAACACGTGGTGTGTACCTGATGAGGAAACACGTTGTGTGTACCTGATGAGGAAACACGTGGTGTGTACCTGATGAGGAAACACGTGGTATGTACCTGATGAGGAAACACGTGGTGTGTACCTGATGAGGAAACACGTGGTGTGTACCTGATGAGGAAACACGTGGTGTGTACCTGATGAGGAAACACGTGGTGTGTACCTGATGAGGAAACACGTGGTGTGTACCTGATGAGGAAACACGTGGTGTACACTGAATGTAATATTTACTTTGTTATTGTATAAATATATTATTGTAGGGGTTTATGTTTTATATATACTATTTGTACTTATTTCAGTATACTGGTGCTAACACGATTTCAATTTAAGATGATATTCGTATCGTTGGCAGTAACACAACGTTTATCACTAATGGAACATGAACGTGAATTGTCAGCCCTCCCGAAAGACTCGAGTACACCGCCCAATTTGTATTGGGTGCGTTCTGTTCCATCTGTAGGATTCTGTGTAGGTTTTGTTTGTCCTTCCTGTGGTCATTGTAGGGTAGAACCTTCTGTGATTTACGGTTTCTGATTACCCCTTCGATATCTTTAAACTTTTCTTATTACAAGCTATGACTCCAAACCGATAAAACCTGATTCAACCCCTCCCCCCCTTTTTGACTTACATGTTTAATTGTCTGTAAACTTATTTGTCAGAACGATAGACATCAGCAATTAATCAATGAATAAATCAATCGAATTAAAGGTACATAAATTAAGGTATGTTGATCTATTTGTGTAATTATGTTCCTGTATTGGCTAAATTATGATGCTCTATCGAATGTATGTTATTGTGGTGATGTGTGCCTTTGATAGCATAAGTTGGTACATAGTATTTCTCTTTTCAGTGATGGCGGATGTTATATGCAGGTAGCAATATGTTTACCATTCCAAATCTCTAGAGCATCTGGATGCACTTCCGCTTTATGTTGTATTTGACACGTATTGGCAATTTATCTATCCTTAAACTTTGATATTGTGCATTCGACTTTTACGACCAAACCACAATAAGCACTTGAGTCTCGTAGTTGCATTAACGCATGACTACTTAACATTTACATTAAATATTTGTCCGTTTGAACGAGTTCGGTTAAGTAATAATGTTAGCATTATTAAATAAAATAAAAACTTGAATGATAAATACATAATTTGCATTTGAGCATACGAGATGCATGCTATTCCAGAAACGTGTCATGCGCACTAAAATCAATATCTACATTTGCATTGTTATTGATATATTATTTTAGGGGGTCATGTTTTACATCTGTTATTTATATTTAATTTTAGCATACTGGTGACAAACACGATTTCCTTTTAAGATGATGTTCGTGTCGCTTAACAGTAACATGACGGAGTCACTGATGGAGCAGGAACTGATTACCCTTCCGGAACACCTTTGTTCACCCTGGTTTTTAATGGGGTTCCTTTCGCTCATTCTTTTGTCGTTGGTTTTTTGTGAAGTGTTTTTAGATGATTATTAAATAAAAAAAAACGTAGATATCTAATTTAGTGGACAGAACGAGTTTCTGGAATAACCTTTATTAGGTACGTTCATGGTGACAGGATTTGAAAGCCAAATAATTTAAAAGACTTTGGAGCAAGTTATCCAAACGACATAAACGTGATTGTCAAAATATTAGTTTTAATAAATTACATTATTAAGTAAATTTCAAACAAATATATCTGATAAACCATGCCAGTACCGAGCCACTGACTACTGGACGAATCCCTCAGAAGAGGTATGGATACAATGATTGTAATAAAAAAAAAGTAGATATAAAATGTAGTTATTATTTAAACGGGTGTGCAAAAATAAACATGAGAAATGGAGTTAAAATTTGAAATGTAAGAGACATTTCTATATATATATAACAAATACGATATTGAAATTTACAGTCTTGTTCATAGATTTATTAAATATGCTAACGACACATTGTACGTTTACAGAGTTCAAAAATTCAATATGAAAATCCTGAAATGAATTTGATACCACGTATAAACATTTATATCAACGATAAATATAAAAACCAAAAGGTTGCTAATCGGTTAAAGGATTAGAGCATCGCTAACCCATATACGCTTCATTAACATCTCACACAAATAAGATTTGACCTTTCGTCCAAGTTAACCCTGTTAATCAATGAGGATGGGATTTCAAACTTTTCTTGTTATGGTCTAACTTGTTATTTTGTGTCAGTAGGGTACCGTTATAAAATATGGAACGACGTGATTGTGATCGTATTGTTATTGGATTTACAACTACCTGTGCAATAAGTGCCTATCACCACTAAAGTTGTGAGTTGGAACCCCGCGACAAGTCGGTGGTTTTCTCTGGGTATTCCGGTTTCCTCCACCAATAAAACTGACCGCCAGGATATAGCTGAACTATTTTTGAAAATGGCGTAAACCACCATAACACTAACTATAACCCGTTATAAAATATGAATTCATGGTTTAATTAATCATCGGAAATATTATCTTCTACGGAATGAACATGAACGTTGATTGATTAGGCTAGGCAGTACAGTCAAACCTCCTCATGCAGTCACCTCTATTAAGCAGTCACCTCACTTGTATTCAAAAGTCTCTGTTTTGACCTCTCATTGAAATATTCATATGAATTGTACCTCTTTTATGAGATCATCGGTCTTAGAAGACCACTTTTTTGTTAATCCCAAAGATGGCCTCTTAATTCAGGTTTGACTACAATATTAATAGTGTAATGTAATTTATACCATTAAGTATACAATAATGGAGTGTAAAACCGATCAAATTTACAGAAATGTTCACACAGCTGTTGTTATTACAACTCCATGCTGATTTTATTTTATTTGAACAGAGAATTAATTATTCTGATAAGTTTACATAGTATTTTGTTATACAGATTGTTGTTCAAATATTTTCAAATCACTTTAAATTACATAATATAATGTGTTCTGTGTATTGATCACAGGAAAGGACTCTACTTATGAATTGCAGTGTTAATAAATATAGCATATCGTGGAAATCCCGAGTTTACATAGTATCTCCGTTCTTAGAGGTACAATCCACTACAGAGAATGTACCAAATTCATAGCTCGTCCTAAAAAAAAAGGGGGGGGGCATAAATCAGCATTACATTAGCAGATTGTCAAGCAGGTTTAGGAAAGCTTAAATACTACCACAGCTTCATCAAATGAGTAGAATATGCTAGAAATGGTGGCTATTGGCGGTTTTTAGCAGGAAACATGTACATTTTCTATTATTTTCTCCTTTAACTCTTATGACATATTTAGCTATACCTTTGCATTATAATGATGGCGTATGGTCATGGTCAAGTTAACATTATTAATGTGGGTTCAAACATCTTTACCCATCTCATGTGCCAAGGTGCCAAATCACCTACCAAAGATCAGGTTTTTCAGTTGTTGTTATAATTGCCTAGGATGTCCTCTAATGTATCAGGTAATGATGATGTTACTGATGGTGTCGATAAATACCAATAAATCAACCCTGCATGTACATGTACTTTTTGATTGATTGACTGGATAGTATTTAACACCAACATAATCAGTATTTTTCAGGTCTCGTATATATATGCGTTTGCTTCTGCAAAGTGATGATAACATTATCAAGGAAATTAAAATAAGAAGTATATTAATAATATATATACAATCGACCATTACATTATTCAATTAATTATTTATTTACGTCTCCGTATTGCAAGACATTAAAACAAACTATCTCTTTTATCCTGTATTAATATATCACAGACATGATGTTACAGCATTTTACTTACAGCTATATTTTACTTATATTCATCAATCAGAACAGGTATCAAGGTTTAATGTGGTTAGTGGTATTTGAGAAACACATACGTAAAACTAAATATAATACTTTTATTTTGATAGAAAGCAAAATGTTATCTGAATAAAACTACTATAAACAACATACGGTTTTGTTCAATATTTACTTTTTACTCCATTGCTGTTATTTCAGGACAACATGAAGGTTAAACCTGTATTCTTTATTATTCATGGTATTCCAATTTTTGTCTTATTTCGTGGACAGCATTAAACCACGTAATTTAGAAATGAACGAATACTTGTCACTGACCATCCACAATTTCCCCTCGAATCACGAAAATTGGCATCCACGAATTTGAATGTATTCATCGTATGTTTTGGAGCAATCCTAGTGAGACTGGTTTAGACTATAACGTTCTCGCCTCGAGTGAGAAAGATCACGAGTTCAATTGCCGGTCGAGTCAAAATAACGACTAGAATATTTATGTTTTGGAGCAATACCAGAGAGAATAGCTTAGACTATAATGTGCTCGATTCGAGTGAGAAAAATCACGAGTTCAATCTCCGGTCGAGTCACATTCACTTTTACGAAAATTGGCAGCTTTTGCTACCCTATTACGCCACAAGATGTTTTAAGAACAAAGAAAGCCTCGTTGTCTCGACTTCAGGATAATATATACAATTGGAGAGATATGTCTTCGTTCAGATTAGAACTACAAAAATCCAGCACAACGTGTTGGTCTAGTACAAATCAGGTATCAGATCGTAATTGTTCGCAACACTATATAGCACCAGAAACATGGCTGACATATACTAGTACATTCATAAGACACTTAACATAGAATAACATACTGGAGTACGCAATAAATTGTCGATACATTGTACTGTATGAGTCCTTTGGTTTACTTGTTCCCAACGACTTTTGAATTATTTGGTTTCAAATCTTTAACTAAAAAAGGTTATTACAATGTACCTCACTCAATCGGCAGCAATAAGGGAGACATGTTGTTCGACATTGTACACACTATACTGACACCAAGTCAACCAGGTGATATACAATGTATGTCTGTGTGTGTGTTGTATTAGAGAGATGTGCTATTTTGTGATTCAGATGACCATTCCTTGATTCCTGATCACAATCACAACACTATTGACGTGCGGTTGTGCCCTGATACTCATCACGGAGCATTCGGGTGAAACAGCAAAGACTAGTGGGCTCGAAATCAGGATAATGTGTCTGAGAGAGGCATCATGTCTGAAATACATGCTAGAGAAAACCAAAGAGGAAATAAAGAATGGACAATCCAAAGACACTAGTCACAAGTATAACATGAAGAAGTGGTTGTATACCATGTATAAATTGTGTTTGGAATTTACTGAAGAGAAAAAAAACATGACGGAAAAATTATATTTAGAAATCCTTTTTTGTTTTTCGTTTGGCCCCATTGTGTTGTCTGACCCTCGATTTACGGATTATGGTGGTATCTTCAAACACTTCTTAGAAATATGATTTTATATAACAGTTCTTATTAATTATGCAGATTTATTGTTTTTGACATCTACAGTACCTGTATATATATATATTTTTTCACATCTGTCAAAGCTAAACTATTCCAGAGAAGCTGTATACCGTTTACCTAAAAAATAACCATGTCGATAGTTTTAACGTAAATTACCTTAACTAATGTTTATATTATTATAACAAACAAACCATGCCAATATGACTGTTATTATTTGAATTATCAGGAAAACAAGCTAATTATTGTATGATAAAGTTCTACCGGACATTGGCATGCATTCTGTCGAGATTAGGTACATCTACTGATACTTCTTTTTTTTCAAATTTCGTTTCTAATATTAATTTTAACACACGAGTATTTGGTATTTTTGCGTTGTTTTTATTGGCTTTTTTATTTGTGAGATCGAATCCCGCCCATGGCACGGTGTACTCGATACAATATTATGAAATAAAGTTGATCAGCGACTTGCGATAGGTCATTGGTTTACACCTGGTACTTCGGTTTACTTCACCAATAAAACTGACCACCACGATATAGCTGAAATATTGTTATTTATGTGATGTTTATTGAAAAAGGTAAAAGAAAACAATAAATCGCGTGATTCTAAAGATGGCTCTTGCGAAATACAATATAGGTGTTTCGATTGACACGCGTAAATTCGGAGATACTGAATTAGATCGGTTTATTTTTCTTGCCAACGGACCAGCAATTACCTAATTGAACTGTAGCTATTCTGTTTGGTTTACTTGCTCCCAAAGACTTTATTTGGCATTCCAGTATTATGATTAGGATCGTACGCGTTGAAGGTTATTCTTGAAACGCGTCATGTACATGTACACCAATTTGTTTTATGTGCAGATATCTTGGCATTATCCATTCAGGAAGCACCATTTACGTCTCGATCTCTGGATGAGTTGCAACCATGATTCCTCCTGCACAAGCAGTTGACATTTGCAGAGTGTTCATTCAAAAAATGGACCACTGTATATGATTACAAGCAGTTTGTTTTCGATACCTTCGAATATTATTTCAACTAATGAAAAATCATTTGATATGGTTCACATAAATTCAGTGCAAGTCATATTAATGTTGTGCAAGGCTTAGAAACAAGCATTTGTTGAGATTTCCATTGTGTATTTCGCAGTGTTTTCGAATCGAGAATAAAATATCATTATTTTATATTGGTAAAATAGCAATAATAATGAACACTACAGTTACTAACGAAACTGTGCAATTTCATTCGTGTTCTACAATGTCATGTTTGTCCTCGTGTTTAACCAAATACCTCTGTCGTCCAATAAATGATGTTATTATTGTCTAATTTTGCAGACCATCTTGTCTTGTCATGTGTGTTTTTTTTTATTATCTAGTTATGTTAAATTGGCCAATTCTCTGTTCCAGTATTTAAACAATGGCTTTATGAAAATAAATAATCTTAAATCGCAAACAAATGACACCATACATAAAATGCCATGTAATGTCATTGTGACATCACATGAATGAATGCTTTGTGTAGTCAATTATATTGTCAATGCTATTCGGCTGCTGACATAGACCAATATCATTAATAAACCACAGCACCTATTGATGGAAAGCTCTTGGTGACAATTATAACCAGGCCACCTCTACAAACGTATATAACCTACATTAGTTATTATTAATTACTTATTGACAATACGTTAACGGTTAAATAATCCTTAACTTCATCACGATGTCATAATCTGGGAAACCTAATATATTCACTAATTAATAGACGGAGGAGAATTCATATTCATATTCTGATTAATTAATTAAGCAGATATTGATGTACAGGACTACCCGTGGGAATCTATGACCAGCTACCACTCTGAATATACAAGACCTAACGTGATAACCCTTGATAAATGACAGTACTTGGTGGAAAACAAGGACACATTACGATTCTAAAGTCTAATTTTGATTCTGTCCTTCTTTGATTCACGGTTTCTAACTATGTCCTTGGTATCTTCAAACTTTTGATCCAACTCGAGATTTAATTTTGTTGTCCAATTTCCTGTTCCTTCTCTAGAAACCTATAATAGATCACATTTCATACATTCGAGTTTGTTATTAACAAAATGTAGATGTCAAATGTAGTGATTATATTGCTTTTATATTTATTAGAGATTGTATTATAAACACGAGTAGAATATGATGGCTAGATGACTATTCAATCTTCTCCACATCCAATGGAGAATCTAAAGATATTTTAAGTTATATGTATCAAAACAATAACTTTAATCTTGATGATTCATTTCATCTCAAAGGAAGCAAAACTTTCTTCTTTTGTCTGTTATAAATCATCACTGTGACAATTTATAAACTGTATTACTTTGATCTAACTTCTAACAGCAACGTCACTCATTGAAATTAATATACTCGTTGGAGTAATGAAATAATCGATGTAAATAATTGTTCGTTGAATGTTCTCCTCCCATAGGCATAGGTTACCTTATCCAATTGTGGCTTTTCTATTTAGGACTTTTGGTATTCCTGCTGTCAAAACGCTTTAATCATTTGCTTTTCCAATATCTTTTGGCTCTCCCGTACCTAATATATGTTGGCTCTCCCGTACCTAATATCTTTTGGCTCTCCCGTACCTAATATCTGTTGGCTCTCCCGTACCTAATATCTTTTGACTCTCCCGTACCTAATATCTTTTGGCTCTCCCGTACCTAATGAAGGTTATTCCAGAAATGCGTCGACCACACTACATTGTATATCTACGTTTTAAATTCATCTTTAATAAATAACACCAGACTTTAAGCGTCATGCTTTTTTATATCATTCGTTTAGTTACTGTTGAGAATACATTTTGTGAACGATGAAGATTAAGAAAAACAGATTTCGCAGCCAATAATGGTAATACTCTTCGCACATGATAATGGGGTTATGGTGCTTAACGCCACTTTCAACAATATTTCAATTATCGTGGCGGTCAGTTTCATTGGTGGAGGAAATCATAGTACCCGGAGAAAGCAACCGATCTGCTGCGAGTTACTGACAAACTTCATCACACAAAAATGCATCGTGTACATCTCACTACTTTAATAGAGATACACATTGATTGCATAAGTAGCTGTAAATCCAACTACCATACGATCACGACGTATCTCGCATGATAATGACATTGGTATATGAAAATGGTTTTCGTACATGATAATGACATTCGTATATGATAATGGCTTTCGTACATGATAATGACATTCATACAATATAATGACATTCGTATATGAAAATGACATTAGATACAGATTAATACATGGGCATTTCCATATTGGCCTGGTTATCATCCCGAGACACCCATATTGGCCTGGTTATCATCCCGAGACACCCATATTGGCCTGAGACGAGGGATGATAACCAGGCCAATATGGAAATGCCCATGTATTAAACTATTTATTATATACTTCCGATATCTGCAGACGTAAACACCGGAAGTTGTTTATTTTGTCTGAAACGCACGACGGGCACCTAATAACCGGTTATTTTCCCGGGATGTGAAAATATGGACAGTTTACTTCCGTTCATATTGGTCATACAAAAATGCCTTTATTTTAACTAAGTATGTAATAATACATGATAATGACATTCGTACATGATAATGACATTCGTATATGATAATGACATTCGTACATGGTAATGACATTCGTACATGATAATGGCCTTCGTACATGATAATGACGTTCGTACATGATAATGACATTCGTATATGTCAATATAATACGACATTAGTATACATTAATGACAATATAATTTGCATTAATAAATGACAAGTTTCACTCATAAAATTCGTACATCTATAGGATTCAGTGGACTAATGAATGTTCATATCTGCCGCCATTGTCTGAACTTAAGATGACATTCAGAAGTAATACCATACCTATTCCACGATTGGTTATTACATAATGCTGATATTTGTTTCCTGTTAATACTTCGCATTATGTCTTTAAGCATAGGTTTTGAATTGCTTGAACAACAATTGAGACAACAAATTCAAGTAAATGTGATTCTACATTGCAGATATCTGAGAAAATGTAAATATTGTCGCCAATTGAAAAATTAATAAGAAATTGCATTTATAATGACAACGCTCTGTATTCAAAACCATGACAACATAATTCGAATAAGATATTTATGACAGAAAATGTACCAAAAATCATGGCGTAACAAAAACACAATTACATATATTTCTTTCAAAATCAATTTCATTGTCCATCAATTACGATACACCGCGTGTATTAATTAATTGTTCAAACTTTTATTCAATTAATGGCAGAGATCACAATCAACATAACGTGCTTCGTTGTCAATCATCTGTGTTTGAATAGTACAATGTTGCATAGAATGGTTGCTAAAATATCACGTCAGTGGCGGCTAATGTTCGTTGTTTTAATCCTTGTACTCATACCCACTACATTGATGCATGAATGTACATCTAGATATAAATCTCGCCGTTCTATTTGATTTTGTAAGTCATTGTTGTCATTGAATACAATAGTACCGCACAGACCCTAAGTACGCATGACACCGTTGAACATTTACAGCAAACCGGAAATAGGTTCTGAGCAAACCGGAAATAGGTTCTAACTTCAAACGTAACTAAAATCAATACACGTGCTTCATTTACACAGACGTCATTCATGTCAAGAAACTATATCTAGCTGACAGGAGTACAGCTGACTGTTTGATCTCTTATATTATAGATACTATTTTTTATACTGGAAATGCTATAATGTATGCATACCATCTGAACTATAGCGGTGTTTTAAGGGGGTTTTGAGAAGCCAAAATTGAAATTATCGTTTCTACCATGCTATGGCTACCATCAGCAATTCAGTATTTCCGTGCCTGTGCTGATTTCTGACATGTTGATAAAACAGTTAACCCTCGGTTATTACGTACACGAACAGTGATATAGCGTATTTCTGTCAAACGTTTTCATAGTGAAGTCCCTTGATATATTTAAATGTAAGCAAAAATAAACCTTTGCTTCGCTATTCACGAGTTTCATTCAAAATACTTGTATATTTTATTCTTACATGTAATATTAAACAAAAAGTCATATCAGCACCTTTTCAGCTATATCATGGCGCGAACAAGTTACATTCAATCAGATGGTGATGATGTCGGGTTTATACTAGATCAACACGCCGATTTGCATGCATGGATTTTTATAATGCTAGCTCACTGACAAAGTCCACGGGTTGACCTGCTCCACTCGGACACATTATCCTCATTCCACGCCCACCAGTATTTGCTCTTACTTCTTAATGATGATTTCTTAGCGGGGAAGCAGCAACAATTCATTTTTGTGTCTTTGGTTTGACCTGACCGCGGCTCGAACTGTCGATTTACCACACTCGAGGCGAGCACGCTAGCCATTACATCACCGATGTAGTCATCAAATAACACAACATTTTATTAATTTCAACCAATGAATTGCAGAGCACAGAATATATGTTAGTAGAAAATTGCTATAAAATAGTGTAATGTATTTTACAAAGAAAGTGATCTTACATTTGTATTGAGAGTAACTTATTGACTGGTATGAGGGTAAGGTAATAGCAAGTTTATAGTTCCCCGGAACATCAACTATTGCCCAAGTGTTTTATTATACCGAACAGCATAAGATACGATGCTGCTCGCCATGTTTGTTGTTGTCGTCTGCGGAATTCCGGATTTTGGTTTAGCATAGGAAAAATCTCAAGAATTTTGAATTTCCATTACAGTGTTTCCAAAGAATGAATCAAAACGAATACAATTTTGGTGAATAGTACAGGAGAGCGGAATAGTCTTTAGAACTATTCGCCGGTGAATTATAAACTAATTGCAAACGAGATCAAAATATTGGTTTGACTGTTCGAGAAATCCAGGTTATTGTAAAATTCATTATATATATATCACCTGTATTTAAAATTCATCTGTCTTATGAGGCCATCTTTTCTTGATCTGGAAGGTGTCCTTTTAATACAGGTTTGACTATATATAGATATATATCATTTGTCTAAGGCTAGCTACGTAGAGTGTTTGTTTGATACCATTCATTGTTGTAAATCTATAAATAAAATTTCATGAATTATACATTAAACAAACTCCAGAAATGTTTAGGCCGATATCAGATCTTGTATCTGTTTTATTGTAATCTAAAATAGAATAAATGACGTCATATGTTCGCTTTCTGATTCTGATAATTGACTTCAGTGCAGATATGCTTGTGATAAGTAAAATCTGTATTATGTAAAGAAATAATGTTTTAGTGCTGTGGACGTGATATGCTAAAGGTGTTAAATATATAGTATAAACATGCGTTTTCTGACTTCTGACTACGTTAAGCAATCACAAGGAGCAGATATTGCCATGCTCACGTGTGTGTAAAAATAAACGGAAATGAGAAATGACAGACGGACGTCTATGACAAATGACGATATTAATATAACATACTTGTTTTCATTGTAGAAAAGTAAATTGGTACTATTTTTAGGATACATCTAATGATGCACAGTTTTTTTTCCCTAGCATGCATTTATAATTTATCGTTTCCGTAGTTACGTTGCCACGTTAAAACAAACAAACAAAACATTTTAAAACGAAAAAAAAAAGAAAAAAAAGAAAACCCAAAATAATCCCAAAAAACAAAATCGCATCTAATGGTGACGATACACACATTTTATAGCTTTGTAAATATTGAATGACTAATCTGTACAAACATATATATATCATCTATAGAAGGGAACAAAACGAAAACGCCAAAAAGAGCAAAATTATCTTTGTACAGTAATCAATATGCAGATGATCTCCCCAAATTAATGTTCCATTTAAGACGTGGACCACAGCATCATTGCAGTTTTCTGCCAAAACGAAATTAGGCTATAAATATTATTCAGACAAAAGTGGAAAAACGGTAAAGACAAAATCAATGCTTGTCACAACTATTTCATTAGTCCTTATTAATTATACATTGTCATCAGAGGCGTAGGAGCCCACTATATGTTTGCCATACCCTCACTTTTTTGGGAATAAATTCAAAGCTGAATTTTTTTAACATGGCATCAAATATGTTTTTGGTGGTCAGTCTTGAAAGAACGGCTCCGCTTCTGGCTTTCTTCCTGCAACGAGTTGTGACTGCCACTACAAAGTGAGGAGAGTTGGTAGTTGGTAGGTACGAAAAAGTATTTTGCAACGACTACAATGTGCTTATTATTTTTTTTTTAATTTTTAATCGATGAAAGAGGACTTAAACGTGGAGAAAAAATTTAATAGTTGATATCATCTCTCAATAACTTCACGCAAATGACAGAATATCTTTCAAGGTATTTTCCGAAGCACTTTACGAAATGAGAGGGTTCTTCTTTTTTCTTTTCTTTAACCTTGACGTAAGTAATAGAAAGATGAGTTTGAAAATACCAAAGGGGTAATCAGAATCCCTAAATCGAAGAACAGACAACACAATGACCAAAAGAAAAAGTACAAAAAGACAAACGATCTACAAAACATACACATAAAACTAAAGATCGAGTAACACGAACCCCTAAAACCTGGAGGTGAACTCGTGTGCTCCGGAAGGGTAAGCAGTTCCTGCTCCACCAGTGGCACCCGTTGTGTTAATATAGTAACAAACCCGGTGATAATTCATGAAAGAGGAATGGCCGGGATGTGCTTACGACAAGTTGAACATATCCATGGCCATTTGTGACACAAATATTCCAGAACGGTCAACCAAGTCATGTTGACGACCGTAAATCTTTCGAAGTGATGACTTCAATTTAAACCAAGATGAACCCTTGGTTCAGTAGCTTCCTTGTTAGCAGCAACCCTCTATCAAGGCAATCCTGATAGGAACCACACGCTCTGGAATATCGTATCGATTGAGAGATATCTACTCCTTATGCAGGTGCTGCTGGAATGTTGCTACATATAAATGGAAAGTTTACAATGGGGAAAATTAGTTAGAAAATCAAAAAATCCAAAAACAAATTGCAGGCTCGAGTGCAACATATGAGCTACATAATCGGGAGCGGTTGGCTTTACTATCAATGTGTGGATAATTTGAAGCCATCTCTCTTGTTACAGCGTCAGGTACAAAGTTGACCATTGGTATTTTTGGATAATTAATTTATCAATACACCTGAATGTGATATAAAAGGTTTTAGCTACATTAATTCTTCTGTTTTAATCGGTTTTTGTATTTATAAGCTTTGCCTAATCTCATTAAAAAGGTGAAAACAAAATATTCTGTGTATAGCACTTCTGTAGATGACGATGCAAGAGCTGCAGGCGGCTCAACAATCCTCCTGAGAGATAATATTCTACACAATTCTGTTAATCTCAACTCGTATCTGCATGCAGTTGCTTCCGATAAAACTACAACATCATGTACTGTTTATATTCCTCCTAATGTCATCAATCAGGCCGACTCAGCTAAAAATAACAGATCAATTACCTACATCGTTTATTATCATAGGTGACTTTAACACAACCCTCGTGCAGTGGTAAATAACTTATAATAAATGTAGGAAACTTTAAAACTCTCTGGCGATCATGCGTTTTTTCTTATATTTTTGATACATATTACATCCTGGGTATGTGTAGAATTAGGCTCTTGATCTTACAATTACTGGTCAAACTCTTCCCTTCTTGATTTTTCATGGAAGTCCATGATGATCTACAGGTGTGGAAGTGGTCATTTGCCTATTATTCTGGAAGCATAGCTTTCTACTGTAGGTGAAAATACTACACCATACACATTTACCAAAGCTAATAAGCTGTACATACATATGTGCAGAATATAACATCAAACACAGCTTATGCGAAATATTACAGAATCAATTTTGCAGCTTAATGAAATAGTTATATCAGTATGTATTAAACCAATTAAAAGACATCGACAAATTCAAAATATTCCGGCAAACCATTGGTTAATGGATTAATCCCTTTGGTTTATTTGTTCCCAAAGACTTTTAAATGATTTGGTTTTGCAATCTTTTGATCACGTGCGTACCTGATGATGGTTATTCCAGAAACGTGTCGTGTGTACTAAATTACATATCTACGGTTTTTTTCTCTCACTATGACTGGGTCGATACCTCTGCTGGTGGAATATTAATCCCCCAGTGTATTATCCGCCCAGAAGTTAGTGGTTCGGCAATGACAATGGTTTATTAGATATATTTGCAGTTACGAAATAAAGTAATTATTATTAAAACTAAGGTTATCTTCTCTCATGCATATGCTACCTTAGCAGATTGTGGCTACCCTATTTAGTTGGTTTGATTTACTTACACCCAAAAATGTTTAGAAATTATTTGGCTTTGCAATCTTTTGATTATGAGCATATGCTGTTCGAGTCAATTCAACATTTTCATGTTCAAAATTAGACTACGTATGCATCGCTTATGGATCAGTCCGTAAATCTTACAAAAATGATTGATACAATTATTCACCAGTTAAGTAAGTGTTACGGCTTTCACTTAAAGTTTTCAGAACTTGCAGCAAATTTAAGACTTGTCCTTCACATTCTGCTTACGACCGTGTTTCTAATCCTTTATGTGCAAATGTTTATGATAAAAACCACCCAATATAATTGCATAGTATGGCCTTCGAATGAAATTATACTTAATAATACAATTCTTGTATAAATTTGGATGACATAGCTCCTATTGTAATTCCTGGAAATCCTCTATGGTTAAATTCAAAACCTACCTTTTATCTTTAAGAAAAAAAAAACAAACATCAGAAACGAACCATTTTAATGCAATAACATTTAGCTAAAATTAGATAATAAAATTGAAATTCTCTACAGTTGATAATGATGGTTCTATGGAAAGTTAAAGAGTAACACCAACATCTGTTGTCAGACAGCAGGTTGACTCACGCCGACTACCATCTGCCATTTCTATCTTCAGTGCAAAAGCTAACGCAATATTTCTTGTCTTATAATTAGTTGATTCTTCTGATAAAAGTAAAACCATGATATTTCTTTCCTGCTGGAAATTGAAAGTTGTAAAACCAAAAACTCTTTGCTTTAAAGATATTAGAAATTTATAAAAGCATTGTTGCTGTCAGATAATAGGTCATTATCTCATGGATTCCTAATCAAAAAAAGTATTCATTGTAACACAGTCATTGACCAGGAAGACAGCGACACACTGGATGACCCTGTATCCAATTGTTCTATTCCATATACTGATTTTAAACCTTTTATATTGAAATATATTTGAAAATGTTTGAAGAACATATTGGGACCAACAAAATTTATAACAAATTGATAGAAATGCATTCCTTGGTTGGCAGGACTCATAGATTTACAGTGCCAATCACAGTGAAGAAGTGATCCTGGTCATTGTTTACTTACGCATAATTATTTATCAAAATTTTAGCAACGATCAGAATATATTACGTACGATTATAATTATTCACTGAAATGTATTTTCGTATATACTGTTGATATTCGTCAGACTTTCTACAACGTCAATTTATTATCTGATTTATTCATAAATGTCGTAGGCGAAACAATTTTGAATTTTTAAAAGAAATAAATTTATATGAATAGATAACGTACACAATGTAATTATATGGCTTTCCACTAGTGGAGCAGGAACTGCCTACCCTTCCGGAGCACCTGCGTTACCCGCGGTTTTAAGTGGAGTTCGCGTTATTAAATCTTTAGTTTTTTTTTAATGTTTGTACATTTGTAGATCGTCCTTTTGTTCTTTTTCATGTGGCCATTGTGTTGCCTGTCCTTCAATTTGAGGATTCAGATTCCCTTTGGTATCTTCAAAATCTTCTTTTGATTATGAGCGTACTTAATGAAGGTTATTCAAGGTCGTACTTGATGAAGGTTATTCAAGGTCGTACTTCATGAAGGTTATTCAAGGTCGTACTTTATGAAGGTTATTAAAGGTCGTACTTTATGAAGGTTATTCAAGGTCGTACTTCATGAAGGTTATTCAAGGTCGTACTTGATGAAGGTTATTCAAGGTCGTACTTCATGAAGGTTATTCAAGGTCGTACTT
>MJUT01063483.1:122739-141077 GCA_002080005.1 Gigantidas platifrons
GGTCGTACTTGATGAAGGTTATTCAAGGTCGGACTTGATGAAGGTTATTCAAGGTCGTACTTGATGAAGGTTATTCAAGGTCGTACTTCATGAAGGTTATTCAATGTCGGACTTGATGCAGGTTATTAAAGGTCGTACTTTATGAAGTTTATTCAAGGTCGTACTTGATGAAGGTTATTCAAGGTCGTGCTTGATGAAGGTTATTCAAGGTCGTACTTGATGAAGGTTATTCAAGGTCGTTCTTGGTGAAGGTTATTCAAGGTCGTTCGCACTACATTCGATATTAATGTTTTTATTATATTTTTAATTTGTTATTCTGAATAAATGGTTTTATGGTTTTATTTTTTATATGTATGCACAACATGAATGTTGTATACACGATATAGCTGAAAAACTGTTAAAGTTGGGGTTAAACATCAACCAATCAATCCGATTGTTCTAACGGTGGATTATTTTTGTCATTTTATATGTTATGAATTTGTTTACTATAAGTAGTATACTATACCTTTTCTTTTAGTCAAGTATTATGTATTTCATATTGTGGTTTTAGGGGTTGCCATTTTCCATATGATAATGGCGAGGATTATCGTTTCACAAGCATATTTGTGAAAATTATTAGAGACATCTCAGCACAGTCCCCTCGATCATTAAATATTTGCTTAAGAGTCGCATATCACATTAAATAAATACATCGAATTAGATTATATTATCTCTTCAAGCAAGTTTTGGGGCCTTCGTGGTCGTGTTGTAGTGAGATTTACAACTACAAATGCAACCAGTACCTATCACCACTGATGTGAGTTCGAAGCCCGGTCATGGCGAGGCATATCCGATACTCGATTAAGGAGAGGTGTACAACATTATGTTATAAATTTTGTTTGTGACTTGCGACGGGTCGGTGGTTTTCTCCGGTACCTCCGCTTTCCTGCATNAAAAAAAAAAAAAAAAAAAAAAATGACCGCCACGATATAACTGATATATTGTTGAAAATGGCGTTAAAATTCCATCATACAAACAAACTAGTTTTATACGTCTGTAGTTTAACCCTACCGATGCTCGAGCCCACTACCTACCACACTCGAGGCGAGAACGCTAACCCTTACACCACCGATAGGGTTAAAAACCCAGATGAATAATAAATATGCAGTCATACAACAAACAAAAAAATATACCATATTGTATTAATGTAGATCTGTACTGGGATAAATGATGCGCCATTTTGTAATCATCATGTGACACGACCTTCAACTCTGATTTCATTATTCAAGAGACATTATGCTTAGAAATTATATTACCTCCTAAGAAAATCTTTATAAGCTCCTGATTTTTTTTTAATTTAAGCCAACTGGATATTTTCCTCATATTACAATTAGTAATATTGAAAATTATTTGGTGAAGAAAATTTTGACAAAAGGAAAGGGATTAATATAAAAATACCAATAACATATGAAACATCTCAACCAAAGTAATTGTAGGAAAGTAGTTTAATAGAACGTTTGAAATTAATTTTATTTTATCGATGACAGCATACATTTTCAAAGAAAATCTCATTCTAACGATCTGCTATCGCATGAGCAAAATTAATTTCCTTAAAAAAGGCATTAAGTATCCATCGATTTTTTTTAATGCATCTAGTTATGGATTTTAAACCATATACCAGTATATATATACTAGTGGTGACGAGGTTCACAAGATATTTTGCATTTTTCTTATATTTTGGAAATTCGAGGAATTAACAACACTTGCAGATACGTTTTCTGCAACAATGCGGATGCTTTGATTGTGACGATGTTAAGTATACGCTGTCTGCTTTAAATCTCATCTTATAAATAAACTTAGGGTTTATAGAGTTATGGTGTTTAACGCCACTTTCAACAATATTTCCGTTATGTCATGGTGGTCAGTTTTATTGGTGGAGGAAGTCGGAGTACCACCGACATGTCGCAAATTACAGACAAACTCTATCACGTAATGTTGTATCGAGTACACCTCGTCATGAGCGGGATTCGAACTCACAACTTTAGTGGCGATAGGCACTGATTGCAAAGGTTGGTGTAAATCTAACTACCAGATTATCACGACCACGACGGCCCTTAATACGTTTAGAGGCATCGATTTTGACAACAACAAAAAACAATAAGAACTGCGCATACATGTATTCGATTATGTAATATTGATTATACTGTAGTAATGCACCCACATATATTACAATTTATACATTTTCCAGTATGGAAATTAAATTCTTCACCAAATTCAGCAATGTATCTGAATAAAGAAATTTACCACAAAAGTATAAATATAATATAATATGAACTTCAAATACAACTAATGCTATTCAAATCCACGTTCTAAATGTATTATACCTTTGTCAGAAGAGCTAAAATAAAAGCATAAATAAATATCTAAAAACAAAACTGCAGACTTACATCACATCCAGTAAAATCACTACGTCCCATTTCTAAATCCCGGAGTTCCCTCGCGGGGTAATATATTTAATTTTAATAAGTCATCAATATTTCGACAATTAGTGAAGAATAACATTTTATTTTATTCGTCTGTATTATGTGAATTGTCAATTATGTTATAAACAATTAAACAAAGCAGGCATCAGAAACTTAAATATGGAAATCTTGAATTAGCTATTAAACAATAGCTTTATTTGAAGGTCAGTTAACTGTAGCTGTGTTATGAGCAAAATAAAGTTATTAATAGTTACAACTTGTTAATCATTAATAGAGAATATCTTTAAGTGATGGTTGCATTCTTTTCTGAACCGCCACGGGAGTGTGATCGTTGGTGTGGGGAGGACCGTGGATTCGATCTCGGTCGTGCCAAAACAAAGACTATTTATTTGATGTATGTTGTAGTAAAGAGTTCGATAATTCTACGACAATCGAAAAATAACGCGCGCGCAAAAAAAAATAAAATAAAAAAAATAAGAGCCTGCTCGCTAACCCGAGTATCATTTTATAAACTGGCAAAGTATTGTAAACACACGAACAAGGATTTTCTCACATAACCATGTCAGCTTTGTAAGGGATCATTCAATAGTTTTGAATTCAATCATGTTTGTAGTTTCTAAGAAAAAAGCTTTTATTCAAATTTCCTTATGTCCCTTTATTTTGAAAACAAAGTCCTGAATTTCCGATCCACGTAAAAATAATATAAGTACTTTGTAATACACCATTCACGTACATCTGGGGTTATAACTTGTATTTTCTAATATTTTTTTTCACCAATTTCTCAGCGTGTTCTTTGTTAAAAACAAATCCATACAGTGTTGGCCATATTGGATAAAAATACTAAAATCTTGTAAGGAGCCACCCACTGACTATTAGTGTAGTATGGGTTCGATTATATTTGTAGCTTCTAAACATAAGCTTTTATTTATTTAGAGAGGTCATATGTTGACGCCAAAACTACAAGTCTACGTTGTCCCAGGTTGAAGTCGTCGCTACAACAACTATACGGTGGTCATTATGAAAGGGGGATCGATACGAAGTACTGTGTTGACTAATATTTTACCTATTTTGTTCCAGTATTGTTATAAATGCTGTTATAGTGATAACCGGAACCTTTGAACCGTACTGAAAGCGAGAGGTTTGGCGCCGTAAAATCTGATTCAATCCACCATTTCTTTAGAAATGCCTGTACCAAGTCAGGGCCATTGCGGTTTTCCCAGTTTTCCGGTTGTTGACTGATTTTGTCTGTTTATTGATTTATGAGTTTTGACTTTCCCATTAGAAGATTGATCGGTGTTCAGTAATTTTGTTATTACACTTATTCTTCACTGGCAATGGATCGTTTCACATTTGCGTATGTTTTGTCCTTCCTCTATCACCGACAGGACTTTTACCGGATATACAATGAATAACACGGCGAGTGTTTGATTAGAAACCGGGATTGACTGCCGTCTTGGTTGGCCCCGTGTTACTCTTCTCTTTGTGTCTTGTTCTCAAGTTTAGCTATGTCTCTAGAATGCTACTTCTTGAATGCCCTCTCCGTATTCTCTAACGTTTATTTACCTATGGGGTTCTTTGTTAAAAACTATGATCTAAGGAGGCGGTAATCTTGAATTTCTACTCCACGGCAAAATTGTCAATTATAAAAAGGAGCATCTAATTCACGTAGAGTTGGATTAAATCATGTTTGTTGTTTAATAACAATTGTTTTATAAATTTACATTGGTCCTTTAATAAAAAAAAAAAACTAAACAATTTTTTTTTCTAAAAATAGGCATGTTTTATATTTATATTCCCATACAGTCCTTTGTTAAAAAAACAAACAAACAAATCTTTCTGTGGCGGTCATCTTGTATTACCAATCTCCGTAATAATGACAACTTCGTAAGAAAACAACCATTTACAATGAAATAATGAGCCACAAACCACTATATAAACCGGTTGTGACAACGGGGGGTGGGGGTGGTGGTGGTCGGTAAGTGCTTCCTGCTCCATAATTAGCACCTGTCGTGGTACCTATTTTAAGAATCCGCTATGTAAGAAGAAAGAAGGGATAAATTGTGACTACGACAAGCGGAACATACCCGAAATCATCATTGTCACAAACATTCCATAGCTGAACGCCTGGTCATTTAGGGTTAAACAGCGATCACTCACTAGCTCATTCTCTTCTTTGTCACACAAGTTCATAAAACGCAAAAAAAAACAACAACTCGGTAGTCTACTCATAATTCATGAATAATCAGATAAATAACTACAGAAATATGTATTGGCACGTAATTAAAGAACATAGCATAATTGCCTACCAATTTCTACAAAAAATGATAATGGGTCAAGGCAAAACGCGAGTATATATAGTATTCAGGGGTTTTGTATGCCAGTCCGTCCACATAAGAAATGTGAACTTAGATTTGTTTTTAAAGATTAAAACATTTTATTAATTACTGCTGTTACAATGTTGGTAGCTCTTCATTACAAAATTCTTGTTATTAGACATCGCGAAAATCAGGCAATCTTCATGATGTGTAATTATTAGTAAATTACAAATTTTGTACAATAAATTATCACATATTTTATTGAAATAACGCCGAATTTGCATGTGTAATAAAAGCATAATTTGCGGCGTGTTATTTTCACCCAGGGCAATGACATGTTATCTACCCTGGAAAAATATGTGATAAATAGATTAATACATGGCCTTTTTCATATTGCCCTTGTTATCAGCCCTCGACTGATATCGTCTCTCGGGCCGATATCAATGTCTCGAGCTGGTGAAAAAGGCCATGTATTATTCTTTAATTATTCTAATATTTTGTATATCTATTATAGGCGGATTTTTCCATCACCTCACATGATTACGCTGTTATAATCTTGTTATTACTTCCGGATTAACGGTACATTTTGCTGAGTTTTTTTTTTAAATCTAAACACTACCACGTGTATTTGTTTTTGGGTAGGTGAAATACAATATGGTTCAATCATGTTTGTAATTTCTATTAAAAAATTTTATTCATTTTCCCGTATAGTCCTATGTTAAAACCATATTCTGTGATGGCTGCCATCCTGGATATCGCATCTACACACAAAAAAACAACTTTGTAAGGAATAATATCCAATGAACATTAATTCACAGTTTGATCCACTTTCCCACATATTTCTGTATTAAACTAGATCCTGTCGTGGGGGAAGGGGGGGATTTTTGTCGACAATTCTATACCAAAGTAGAAACCTTAGTTAAATATATATCAAGGATCATCTAAGCAATATTTGGTTCCATAGATTTTATTTGATTAGGATATTTTAAGGAAATTTCAGCCAAATTTGGATTCAATCTCTTCAGTACTTCTTGCGAACAGTTTGAAATATGAAAAGTTTACGGACGACGGACGCCAAGTGCTTGCAATATATTGCATGACCCTTCGGCTCAAGTGGGCAAAAACGCAACATACTTTCACAGAAATTGCGACAATATAAACTTGAATAGTGCAAACTAAATGTCTGTTGTTTACCTATTAATGCCCACAAATAATTACTCTTAAAAAACAAATAATAAAATGATTAAAGCTATAAACAAAGTAATAATTATGTGTGTGAATAAACGATGATATATCGCTCACACGAACCAAATTGTTTTGATATTTCAATCTTTTCGGCAATACAGATATCATCAACAATAAAAATATTAAAAAAAAACCCTGAAATGGTCAATTAGGCAGGTACAATAACATTACAATGTGAACAACTTTTTTGCAACTTAAAAAGTTTGAGAAAAAAATCCTAGATATGCAACTAAAAGTTAATAATTTTATTAACACTATGTCATATGAAAGATTCAAAGGCCGAGACCCTTCATACAGAGTAGATAAACAAGTAGATATATATATAGTATTATGAGAGCAAGAACAAGCTTACGATTTCTCATTTCATTTTGGTCACTGGTCACTGGTAATTGAGTGAGCGATTGTTGTCTACTGCCAATTCAGCAATATGTCAGTTATATCATGGCGAGAACAAGTTAATTTTCAATGAGATGATGATGAGGTCCGCTTTGTTCTTGATCAACACGCTGAGTTGGATTTTTATAGTGATAGCTCACTAAAGCAACAGTCCGCGGGTAGACATGTCGCTCCACTTGGACACATTATTCTGATCCCGAGCCGACCAGTCTTTACTCTTTCTCCTTAGTACTGCGTGCTTAGCGGATAACTCACGATCTACAGCACTAGAGGCGAGCACGCTAACCATTACGCCACCGATGCGTTTACTCGAATAAAGAGATCATAATATGCATATCAGATGAACAATAAACTCCCCATGTAAAGATAACAGAAACATCAATGTTGCATGTTAGGGCCTCTGCTTAATTTGGTGGTGGGGTAACGGGTAGAGTTGCAATATCTTTATTCGATACCAAACTGTATTCAGTGCTATGAATCATTGTGTTTAACATTCAGAAGGATCACTCAACTATAACTGACTGACTGATTGACGACGAAAGCGTCATAACATAATACCCCGGTATGACCGTAAACTTTTTGCGGTTGTATAAAAATAACATACGTTCCGTTCTTTTGCATCATCGAAGCAGTTAAAAAGTCCAATCGAACAAATCGTAGGAACAGACACAAAGTCAATACAATAAAACATAAAATGGATGACCACTCAGGTGTGTGACTTGGTACAGGCACTCTAGTAAAAAGTGACGGGGTTAAATTCCTCCTCTTTTACTCAAATGATCTGAGCATAATGTGATGCCATTTAAACAGATGTGCACGTCCCTTTTCTGGGATAAACATGGAACAAATCCTTTTCATTTATAATGTATTTCAATAAATTGAACACAAAATTGTTGTATTGTATTAATAAAACACTGAGAAATTAATGTAAAAAAGATTCTTTAATATTAATCCTAAACGAATCAGGTGCCATGTACTTCATAGAGTGGAGTCTTTTCGTGGAGTGTTGTAGTGAAATATTGGAGTCGATTTTTAAAGATTTGCTGTTTCAATACAGTGTGATAAAATGTATTTTTTTTATGTGATCAGTTTGCTGACATTTTTAATGCAAAAATTATATTTCATGCGTTTGGTGGCATATCTTTAAACAACTGGTATGAAAACTGAGAAAAAATTGTTCAGTAAACCGAGAGGTATAAGGGTATGCCTTGTAGCCAAATGAACGTTTTTTGTATGTTTTATTTTTCTTTTCGCTTGTCAATTCTAACATCTTGCACCCCACCATTTGTCGTACTAGTCCTAAAGCTTACGCTCACTATTCGTATCAGTCATAACCTACTACCTTTCCTACCAGTCATAACCCTTGCTCCCCCCTCCCCACATGCCCGGTCCACTCCCACAACATCACCTACTGTTCAGTCTATTGGACTGCGTCACTATCTGACAATCATTTATTGGTGTTCTACATGCATACACTCAACTACATTGTTATACTAGTAACTTCCGCAAGGTTGGCGGTTTCCTCCGGTTTCCTCCACCAATAAACCTGACAGCCACGATATAGCTCAAATACAAATGTATTGTTGAAAGTGGCATTAAAACCCATAACCCTAACCCTACAACTTTATTATATATAAACTAATGAGAGTCCAAATACAATTTGTGGTTTGACCTACGACCTTTTACTACGACAATAATCAGCAAAGTTCAGACGTACACTTTAATTTCATGGTAGCATTTCTGTTGTGTTTACATATACAGCACAAGGTCAGTTATACTGAAGATTCTAACATGACCTCACTCTTTCCCTTTGTAGAAAAAAACCCAGAATTATTTCTTCGTATTATCTCATTAGCACATGCGCCGATGAATGTCACTGACGTTTCCATTGGCAGCATAAATTGTGACAGAAAATAATGCCGCTAGAGGGCGCAGTATTATTCGAGTTATATAAATTGTGTGCGAAATTTTCCGCAAGCGTATGCATAAATTACCCATGAAATTACCGTCTTCCAATCAAAGTATACTACCGTATTTGTACTATTAGACATATCAGATTCGAAATAAATCATGGAAGCCAGAATGTGTTTTGAGTTTTAACATGGATTGGCGGATATTAGCTTCTGGCTTGGGATAAAATACTAATATCCACCAATCCATGTTAAAACTCCCAACACATTCTCGCTTCCATGATTTATTTCTTAATCAATCGAATCACTTGAAGGTGTTAACATTATTAATAGGACATCCATTGATATATTTTTATATAATGATTAATGTGTGCAAATGTACCACTACAAAATTTACTGCCAACACTCCACACTGTAAAGTACATGAAGCCAACGAAACGATACACATTTAAACCAGTTTTTGGTAACCTTTTCAAACTTGGCAACCATCTGCTCAACTGACAATCGAATGTCAATGAAATAATTAATAACATTTCTTGGCAAAGAAAATTTGTATTTTATATACTTAACATAAGAACAGTAAAAAATATACACTGATGTTGTTTTTTTTTATTACAAAGCACATAAAAATAATGAATTTACCATAATGACTGAATGCTATAATCATGATAATTTTGAAAAATATTAACAGTTAAGATTGCTTGTATATCCATCATGAAGTCTACTTGATTAAGTTAAAACTTCTGTCTAAACACACTTACTTTACTTGTTTAAAAGAAAACGCACATGGCTAATTATTTTGCCATACCATCTGCAGATCCAACTAAAAGTTATTTATTTCCGTCTATAAAACCATCCAGAAAAGAATAAGCGTGATTCACAACCTACGAACATAGCGCCTGAAGAACGTATTTATTGTAATCCAATATGAAACAGACTATATACAATATTATATTAGAAAAGTGGAATGACGTCGGGACGCTGATAACGCTAACACATCTTGGTCCCCAAATGTTCCCCAGTTCATTGATGGGCGTGGTGATCGCCCTGGTGGTTTAAGAGATGCAAATGATTGACACGGGGATGGTGTTCTAATGGCTATTGTACTTTTCCTTTTGGGAAGAGTTTCATTTTCACACGTAGACAATACTGAAGTCTCCGTAATAGATTTGGTCATTTCAACTTCAACGTCCTGTGAGGCCATTTTCATCGATAGCTCACGTGCGCGGGAATCGAGCTGCAGGGCATGACAATAATATGCAATACACACAAATATCAATATACATACGGCCGCTACAGGACTGGCAATTAATAAAGGGACCGGCAATCCTTTAGGTGGTGGTCCCGTGTACATGGAAATGCTCGGATTCGTTGTCGTGGTAATCCTGATAGAAAGATTAACAAATTTCGCCATTGTGTCGTTATCACCGACAATTGTATAGTTAGAAATGCCATGTGTATCATTTACCGTCTCCAACGTATTAAAATTTCCTGGAATGTCGTATCCCATGACGGATATAAACAAATAGGTTTAAAGAGAAATTCACATGTTTATTTCCATTTTATTTCCATTTCGTTACATATCCAAGACATTTCATTCTTACAATTTCACAGTTTTTATCTGTGTAACTCATCCATAAAGTCTTTAAAGAAGTTATAAATAGTTAAAGAATAGTTGTCTGCTATTAATTAATGATTTCCCAATAACCATGAAAATCAAACAAATTAAATTAACAAACTCCTTGTGAAAATCGAAACACGTGCACTTGGTCAGTATATTATTCCTATCTACCAGATAACAACATCACATCAATACACATCGTGTAGATCTACTTTATAATGAGAATGTATTCCTTTTATCTTTTCTGTTGTAATTTGCAATTTTAAGTGCACGCATTAGAATATATATTTCCTGTGAAGAAGCGATTTAAATGCTTCCTTAAATCATTATCACTGTTGTCTAGTTAATTTCATATTCAAGTATATGATCGATGCTAACCTTCTTCTAAAAATTATTAATTGCAAATTGGCAGTAAGGCTTGTTTTTCTCGATTTCGTTATTTATTTTATGCTCCTATAAATCTTTCCTTGAACGTATTGCCAGCGTCTTGATAACGTCTCTCACACCTTTCTATCATGTAACTGTCAACAACAACTCGTCTCCGGAACACCAGTTTCATTTAGTTTTATATCACATTGCACCTTAACATCTTTTTTCAATTTATCCTTAAGATTTAATTAGATTTTTTCTTCAGTGTTTTTTTTTATATGAAATGTTACTTCACAAAAGAACTCCTTTTCTTATCACGTCAATACGTTTGTAAACTTTCCTCGAAGACTTTGATTAGAGTTTTTCTTCAGTTGTTTTTCTTAAATGCAATGTTACTTCACGGTAGAGCTCCTTTCCTTATCACGTCAGCACGGTTTGTAAACTTTCCTCCAAAGACTTGAAGAAGTTTACGGCACGCTGGTTTGCGCTTGAGCGATCCTATTTTCTTTTGAACTCATGCCCTGAAATCATGTTCGATTTTTGTTGTCTGCCATCTTGTTTATGTAGTTAATAATTATTGATGATTCAATATTTCATCTTGTTTACATTTACCACTTGTCCATGTTGATCTACTTCTAAATCTAATCAGACTATAAAACATGGAAAGTATTTATCATCTCCATCACAACATCATCCTATTTAATGGGCATTACATATCACAACTGTGGCTACCGAGACAGGCGTTAGAAGATAGCATGCATCCTCTGTTAAAGCTGAGCTAATGTCTATGTTCGGCTATCAAACACAATCGTTACTCCTAAAAGATAAAGTGTTTTTCTGTTGTTTTTTTTTATCAAGAATCTTACACCGGAGAAAAGAATTTCTTACGTTTCATTTATCACGCAATCATTAAATTTTCATTATATAATTTAACCGTACAAACGGCATAACTGTTCAAAACGTCTTTAAATCTGCGTTATCTACAAATTACGTGCAGGGTAGAGTAATTCAAGATTCCCTATTTACGGCATTTTACATACAGATGAAACACTGTTTTATATAACAATTCCGTTTTTAATAATATAATACTTGTTCAGCTGTTAAATAAGAAGCCGTTCAAATTAAAAAAAAAAATTGTATCAGAATTTACAATGCTAATTTTCAATTTTTCCAACGAACAGCGCATTCATGTATATAAATTTATTGTAACGTAAGCGGCATTTAAAATCACATGCTGAGTTTGATGGAACTTTTCGTGCGAAATCTGATTTTCAATTTCAAATTCCTGTGGATTTTATTCAATGGACACATTATAACATAGTGTACATCCATTTACTGGAATCAAAAATCGAACCGTAATAACACATTCCATGTCTCTATTACGTAGACTAACTATATTCTACAGCGATCTTATTTTCCCAGAAAATTGCACAGTATTTTAATTAAGATTATAATAATGGCAATTTTCATTATGGTAAGGCTGGACTTATATTCGGATAATTTCTGGCTTTTAAAGTTGAGTTAAGGATGCCGAGTGGATCAATATTAGCTTTATACTTGATTGATTTAATTTATTTTCCTTGCTGCAAGCAGTTCGATCCCATAAATGTCTTGTAGTGGTTACACGATACGAAACAAAAATCTCAACAGGGTTGATAGAAAATGGAATAAATCAGATTTAATACATTAGTCAGTGTTTCGGCACTGACATGGATTACTAAATACATTTATTTTTGAAATAATATAATTGTTAATAAAAATAAGGTTCTTCTACCTTAGGCAAAGGTGACCTTAGTCGATTATAATTCTTGTAGAATTAATGTATATCGTTTTCGTGCCTATCGATTGAACAAGAACACTTGTTTTTGATTCGTTCATAACTCGATGAACTTTTTCGTTTTTGATCCGTTCATAACTCGCTGAACTTTGTTAACCAGTATAAACAATATGGCGGCCGCCGACATGAAAGCCCGAAAATCAGTTTAATATTCAAAATAGGGAAAAGATTCACATGGAAGTATTATAAGTATTAAACGGTTCTTTTTCATGAGACGTTTATTAATTTTGTGATTGTATCGGCATCGTTTACACATACATGAACTCCTGAAAAGAAGCGTTAAATCCTATATTAGCTATCCTGTTTAGGCCCTTTATTTGGCTTTCCAAACCCTTGACTATGAGCGTACCTGATAAAGGTTGATCATTAAATGCGTCGTGCGCACTAAATTAAATATCTTTGTTTTTATTATGCGATTTTCAATTTTTTAAACGTACTGTTTCAATAGTACAATGACAATGGATCTTTTCCTTTTTACATATATTTGTTTTTATATGGTCAGGTCAGGGATCATATTTTCAACTGACCGATCAGCCATGCGCTTGCCAAATGTTTCATTCACACTGAGAACTGTCATCCGACTGGTTAATATATTCAATTACCGTGTATATGATAGGACGGTCTAAGATGATTGAAAGGCTACCTGACATAATCCCATACACGATGTTTGTTAGATGTTAGTATATCGGCAAAATAAAAATCCAAGACGCATCTAATATTAATTAAATTGGTTGTTCCCAGATGTGTTAGTAAAGTAAGCACCTCACCATCTACATAGCACAATATATGAGAAAGGTTTGGAGGTGCCATGGATTTACCAGAACCAGAGATTTAATGACCAAAGGAATGAGTGAGTGACTGCTTAACGTAATTGTTCAGCTTGATCATGGAGAGAACAAGTTATATTTCGATAATATAATAATGAGGTCCGTTTTGTAATATACCAACATGCTTCCTTGGATTTGTATAGTGCTAGCTCACTGAAACAACAGCCGGCGAGTAGACATGTCGCTCCATTCGGATATAGTATCGTGATTCCGAGCTTACCAGTCTTAGCTATTACAACTTGCTGCGGCATGCTTAACGGGGAAAGAAACACACACTATTTTCATAGTCTGATTTGACCCGACCCAATATCTACAACACCCCGAGTCGAGCACACCATCAATGTAGTCTATTTTCAGTATATATGTTTGCAGTCAACATTGCACTTTCAATTCAAAATCTAATTCAGTGGCCGCCGTGGTCGTGATCGTATCGTAGTTGGAATTCTAACTATTCTATACCTATGCAATCAGTACCTATCACAACTAAAGTTGTGAGCTCGAATCCCGCAAATGGCGAGGTGTATTCGATACAACATTATGTGATAAAGTTTCTCAGTGACTTGCAGCAGGTCGGTGGTTTTCTCCGGTTTCCTCGAGCTCCGCTAATAAAACTGACCGCCACGATATAACTGAAATATTGTTGAAAGTGGCGTTAAACACCATGAACCTAACCTGGTCAATTAATATCTGTGTAATACGAAAACTATACCAGTATACAATACGTGTGTACTGTAGAAGCATATAGGTAATATGTGTATGAGGCTTAGAAACGGGGGAAAAGGCGAGGCTTCGCCTCGCCTTTTCCCGCGTTTCGCGCCGAATACACATATTTACCTATATGCTTCGACAGTGCACATGTATTGTATTTATCCTGCAATTTTAAATCGTAAATAAACGTTTACTGGACGGTGATAAAAGTATTTGAAATAATTTTGTGTATGTATTTGAAAACAATATCCCCCGATGTGCTCGGAGTAGGCGGAGCTTGCATTTGTATGTTCTATTTATAACTGACCAATATAAAAAAAAATATTGAGCAGGCTATATTGGTCGGTAAATGCTGTCATTACAGGAGGTAGCATGCCGTGAAATTTGTGTCTGCGCATGTGTGTGCAAACAAAACCACAAATCCGTGAATTTAACACCGTAATGTTCAATATTATTCAAATTGATTAATCTCCTTGAATATTCGTTTTCAATTAAATGAGTAACTAAATGAACCGATGTCTAGTTTCACTAACGCACGAATTAATTTTCAAATCTATTTTTTTTTTAAATTGACCAAATTTAAATAGTTTGCAAATTACAGCAGTAAAATTATTTACGTTCTAGATTTAAAGACAATATTGTGCGATTCTCCCAAAACAAAAAAACCTATTGAAGACTTCCCTGCTCCACGATGTCGAATGCGGGCTGATGACTATCGATGGGAAATATATTTGTTATTATTATCAACAAAATCGATTTGTTTTGCTTTTCTAACTTCTTCTCATTTTTTTTTCTCTTGAATATATAATTGAAAAATGTATAGTTATTTAAGTATTATAGCATGTAACCCGTCACCTAACCTACTATCAAATGCATATATATGTGTTACATGTTTATGGGAAATGTTAAATATAGACACCAAGCCAACAATTATATCAGAAGTCTAACAGAATTCGTAATAAATATAATATTATATCATAATCAATTTATACATTAAATACTGAATATGGTATTTAACCATTGTTGCATAGCGTTAACGCCGATACAATTGTGTTATAAAATTATAGATATCGAATTTAGTGCGCACGACGCGTTTCTGTAAAAACCATCATCATGTACTCTCAAAATCAAGATTAATAAGGGAACGTTTTAGGAGCGACATTTTCATTGCTTAATTCTAATGATGTCAAACATGTTGCAATATAACATCCTAAAAGACATAAAAATGGTAATATTAACACTATTTCCATGTCCTTATTGTAATCGAATAAAAGGCGCCAAGACCTTACATTTTCATTCTGAGGGAACACGGTTGGTGGAGGTTGGAGAAATATGACATAGTTTGAACCGTAATGAAAGCGGGAAATTTGGCGCCTTAAAATCTGATTCAACCCACCATTTCTTTGGAAATGCCTGTACAAAGTCAGGGTCATTACCGTTTTCCCATTGTTGACTGATTTTGTCTGCTTATATACTTATGAGTTTTGACTTTCCGTTTGGAAGATTGATTGGAGTTCGGTAATTTTGTTATTACCCTTATTTAACCACTGTTGGATACACCCTTCTACAAAAGGGACGTCCCGTGGTCGTGCATGATGGACAAGTACACAATGCGAGCAAAGAAGTGAACGTAAACGAGTGCACCGTATATAGAGAATGTCACGCTCCTTTCACGTAACAAGCAACTTACAACAAAGCATAGCGATCAACACTCTGTGTGTAAAGTCAACCAAGTCATGTATGTTCTTAGAAAATGAAGATAGACAATTACTTACCAATGTTTTCTGTGCCAAAAGCTACAGATATTCGGAGGAAGTTCATGATGACCTAACATGTGAGAAGCCAATAACGTTTTCAAATTGACACCTAGATCACATTTCATCCTCGAATTAATGTCTTGTATCGATGTCCAACGGGACAGTACCATAGCAAGATCAATGAATGCTGGTAGTTAATTAATTATTAGGAAAGAAAGTAGAATGTGTCACCCTTAGACAGAACATAATAGCAGTTTAACATAAATTAGTCATAAACATCCAAAGAAATGAATGGACAACGTGATACTAGAATAGGCTGCAACTTTGGTGGAATTCAATATTGCCTAAAATGCAAAATAAAAAGAAAAAAAACAAACACTGACAGGACAGTTCAAACACCCTTGTCACTATACAATGATGTATATTCATTACATCATATGTACTTACCAAATACTAACCGCCTTCATGTTGATGCATGATGTATTTGGCAAGTAAACGGATTGTAATTTGTTTGAGATATTGCATTTTAGTCTCGAATCATTTTATTGTGTTATTAACGTAAGATACAACCACTTTTACCTGATATTGAGTGAGTGAGTGAGTGAGTGAGTGAGTGAGGGATTGTTGTTTAACGTCAACTCAGCAATATTTCAGCTATGTCATGGCGAGAACAAAATAATTAATATTCAACGAAATTATGACGAAGTCCACTTTGTACTAGACCAACACGCTTAGTTGGATTTGTATAGTGCTAGCTCATTGAATAATAGTCCACGAATAGACATGTCACCCCACTCGGATACACTATCCTGATTCTGAGCGAACCAGCCTTTGTTCGTACTTAGAGGAGAGGTAACAAATACCAATTTTATAGTCTTTGGTTTGACCCGATCGGGGCTCGAACCCAATATCTATCGGACTCGAGGCGAGCACGCTAACTATGACACCACCGATGTGGTTTATATGATATTGTGTGCCTTTGGTATCAACATTAACATTAGTACATAGGTAGTACTTATATGACATTGTGTTTGTTAATATGATTGATAATATATATAAGCACTCTCATTTTATCTGAAGCATTAGTTGAGTTGCCAAAAACCGACATCTGCATGTCAAAATGTAGTGTATCAGTTTCAGATAATTTGCAGTAGAATACACATCACTATACTGTTCGTAATCCTTTACACTGTTTTAATTTTAGGTTTGGCAGGCATTATCTGTCGATGATTGATGGTAAAAAAGAAATATCGTAACACAAAATCGCCAAAATAAAATAATTTGGTTTCAATATTATTTCTCCCATTATTACGCCGTTTTAACCCCGCTGAACCAGTGGTGGAAAAATCTGTAATCCTCTATAGGACTAAAATGTCTCGTGCCTTTCCCCGCATTAATTTCAAATTTTGAAATAAATTTGGTGTTAAATAATGGGAGAAACAAATTCTCCTTCAGTTGCCTATGTGGGTTATGCAATTTCTCCACTCTCGAGAGTTAAATGCAAAATTTTAAACACTCGCCTAACGGCTTGTGGTTAAAATTGTTAATTTAACTCTCTTTAGTGGAGAAATATTGTAACCCACGTCCAACTGAAGAATAATCTATATATAAACGTTAGAGAAAACCGAAGGGGCAATCACGAATGGGCATTACAGATGTACTGTCAACATTGGGCACACAAAACTAATATTCTGACCGACCAGGTTGAATATGTGGACTTCAAAATTACGTCTACCTCGCGGTGTCACTATCGAGAAAGAAAACATTGTGGATAAGATTACCACATGGCTTGGTTTGGTATTATGGTGCTTAACGCCACTTTCAATAATATTTCAGTTATATCGTGGCGGGAAATTTTTTTTGGGAGGATTCTGGAGTATCCGGAGAAAATCACCGTCCTGTGGCAAATCACTGACTATCTTTATCACATAATATTGTATCGAGTACACCTCGCCTGAACGGGGTTTGAACTCACAACATTAGTAGTGATAGACACTGATTGCATAGGTTATTATCAATCCAACTACCATGCGATCACGACCACGATGGCCCCGATTACAACATGTGGCCATGTTTACCCAACATAACGTTATGTAAAAAAAATAAATAAAAACCTTTGACAGTGGCGTTCAGTCGCATGTGGTTTTATCCGGAAAATCCATTTTCCTCACCAATAGATTGATTTATTGTTGTTTAACGCCAACTTCACCAATAGTTCAGCTACGTCGTGACATCAACAAATGTTATTATTAACTTAGACACCTACAATACCCTTTGAAATAAAACATATTTGTCTAAAAAAAACAATCTGATCATAAATATGTACAATATTTACTTGCATTTAAACAAAACATGAGTGATAACCAAACACAAAATTTAGAAAAATGATGCAAAATTATACGAGATATAAATAAATCTTTGTTGTATATATATGTTTTTTTTTCATTTTATATTGGTTATTGTATATGTATGTCTTCTCTGTGGCGTTGTAATTATTTGGTTTATGAGAATAAAGATGATTGATTGAAGATTGAATTAAAGAAACATTAAAAAGATAAAACCGTATATTTAAGACGTATATGTTATCTAACTATATTATTGCATATAATTTTTTTTTTTTTTTTTTAAATTTCAAAATTATGTCGTCTGCGACAATTGTAAATAAGACATATGTAATAAAACATAGAATATCTGACGAACGTCAGCTACATCTACATAGTCATGTTGCAATGAATAATTGGAATGACCTATACGACATCTGGTCAAAACTAGGGAATGTATTTCGTGCAATTTATTATAAACTTTAATTTATAGTCCCACTTTTCATACTAAAAAGATAAGCCAGTTCCTATTCTTAGCGGTTGAAGATATGCCTGCCTTGTACACCCCCC
>MJUT01063483.1:141186-158175 GCA_002080005.1 Gigantidas platifrons
TGATCATAAATATATATGGTTTAGGGGTGGGGATCTCAACCATTAAAAAAATCACTTCAGGTAGGGGGTGGGGTATGACACCTAGGGCCTGAGCTATAAGGCATTTAATTTGCCTAGTCACCCTGATCATAAATATATATGGTTTAGGGGTGGGGATCTCAACCATTAAAAAGTTTACCTAAGTTAGGGGGTGGGGTATGACCCCCGGGGCCTGATATATAAGGCATTTAATTTGCCTACTCACCCCGATCATAAATATATATGGCTTAGGGGTGGGAATCTCAACCTTTAAAAAGTTAACTTCAGGTAGGGGTGGGATATGATCTCCAAGGCATGAGCTATAAGGCATTTAGTTTGCCTAGTCACCCTGATCATAAATATATATGGTTTAGGGGTGGGGATCTCTACCATTAAAAAGTGCACTTCAGGTAGGGGTTGGGGATGACCCCCCGGGCCTGAGCTATAATGCATTAAATTTGCCTAGTCACCGTGATCATAAATATATAAGGTTTAGGGGGTGGGGATCTCAACCATTAAAAAGTTCACTTCAGGTAGGGGGTGGGGTATGACCCCCTCCCCAGGGGACCTGAGCTATCAAGCATTTAATTTGCCTAGTCACCCTGATCATAAATATATACGGTTTAGGGTGGGTATCTCGATCACATTTTTTTTATACAGATTCATTTTAACTGTATTATAATATACTAAAGTAAATTATGTCAATATTTAAATAGAGTTATCTCTCTTTCCACAGATTAAATTGGAGTTATCTTTCTTTCCACAGAAAACAGATTTAGAAGATCTTTGAAGGTGTTTCCCATAGGGTCAAATGTTAAACTTTGTCCCACAGTGACGGCCATTTTGGACTTCAGATCAGCACCAAAAACATAATTTTGGTAGAGGACAATCCAAGGAACATTTCTGCAACAGATCATTTTTACTGACATTGTGGCTTCTGAGAAGAAGATCTTTGAAGGTATTTACCATAGGGTCCAATGTTAAACTTCAACCTGCTGTGGAGGCCATCTTGGATTTTGGATCTGCACCAAAAACATAATTTTGGTAGAGAACCACCCAAGGATCCTTCACACCATAAAACAATTCAATTGGCTGTGTAGTTTCTGACAAGAAGATCTTTGAAAATTGAGCCAAACAAAACACATTATTGGCCCTGGCCGCCATGTTGAATTCCTGATCGAAACAAAAAACATAAGTTTTATAGAGGACCTCATGATGCACATTCCTGCCAAGTTTGATTCCATTTGGTTCAGTGGTTTCTGAGGAGAAGATTGAAATGTGAAAAGCTAACGACGGACGACGACGGACGACGGACGACGGACGACGACAACGACGACGGACGCCAAGTGATGGCAATAGCTCACCTGACCCGAAACAAAAACCTTTGACTCAGTGGCGTTCAGTCGCATGTGGTTTTATCCGGAAAATCAATTTTCGTCACCAATAGATTGATTCATTGTTGTTTAACGCCAACTTCACCAATAGTTCAGCTACATCGCGACATCAACACATGTTATTATTAACTTAGCCACCTACAATACCCTTTGAAATAAAACATACTTGTCTAAAAAAAACAATCGGATCATAAATATGTGCAATATGTACTTGCATTTAAACAAAACATGAGTGATAACCAAAAACAAAATTTAGAAAAATAATGCAAAATTATACGAGTTATAAATAAATCTTTGTTGTATATATGTTTTTTTCATATTATATTGGTTATTGTATATGTATGTCTTCTCTGTAGCGTTGTAATTATTTGGTTTATGAGAATAAAGATGATTGATTGAAGATTGAATAAAAGAAACATTAAAAAGATAAAACCGTATATTTAAGACGTATATGTTATCTAACTATATTATTGCATATAAATAAATTTTTTTTTTTTTAATTTCAAAATTATGTCGTCTGCGACAATTGTAAATAAGACATATGTAATAAAACATAGAATGTCTGACGAACGTCAGCTACATCTACATAGTCATGTTTCAATGAATAATTGGAATGACACGGAATACATTCCTGTCGTTCCTCATTATTTAACTAAGAACTTTTACCATGACCTATACGACATCTGGTCAAGACTAGGGAATGTATTTCGTGCAATTTATTATAAACTTTATAGTCCCACTTTTCATACTAAAAAGATAAGCCAGTTCCTATTCTTAGCGGTTGTCGGGTGTCACAGATTTTACTATCTTGCACCTCTCCCGGTGTTAGACCCTATATTTCTCACTTTTGAGATAGAGCAGTTCCTGTTTTTGCCGGTGTGAGATTTCTTTTTCTCACTTTTGAGACAGACCAGTTCCTATTTTTAGCGGTGTGAGATTGTCTTATCTTGCACTAGTGCAAGACAAAAAAATCACGTGCGTTTTACCGGCAAATACATGCTGTACAGTTTATGTCAACTGCCCCCAGTTCTCCATGCTTCACCAATAAAACCAAGATTCTATTACATAAGTATTTTTAAATTAATGTATGTATACTATTCTGCTAGCTAATAATTTAACTATCGTGTACCTTTCATGTTTCACGGTGTATGACTTTCAAGTCAATGTTTGTTCACTTTGAGTAAATAATAGAGTGCTCTCCCTTGTTAGTAACTAACGTACCTCCCTTTGACCAAATTCAAATATTTTTTCACAGCCACAGGTGTAGTGTTGAGTTACATTTATCATATATTTATTAAATACATTGTATTTTTATTATGAAATACATTTAAAATACTGCCAAGACACGGATGCATATGAATAAATTGAATATTTACTTCAGCAATGGAAACAAAATTTGCGGGAAAACGCTCGATCGGGAATGTAAACAAAACAATTAGGTAACAGCTGATAAAAGTGAGAAATAAAATCAAACACCGGCAAAAAGTGCAAGACAGGGAAATCTCCGAGACCCTCGGGTAAGATTTCAATCGTTCGCCGACTCAGCGAGCCTCGTTTGCGAACGATTGTAATCTTACCCTCGGGTGTCGGAGATTTCCCTGTCTTGCACTTTTGCCGGTGTTAGATTCTATATGTCTTGTACCCCCCGGTACAAGACAGCACGCGACTTTTCCCGGTAAAATCTTTACTTCGCTTCAGCAATTTCAATCAAGATTTGAATTACTTTCATTTAACCACGATTCTATTACATAAGTATTTTTAAATTAATGTATGTATACTATTCTGCTAGCTAATAATTTAACTAACGTGCACCTTCCATGTTTCACGGACTCTTCTAGTCAATGTTTGTTTACTTTGAGTAAATAATAGAGTGCTCTCCCTTGTTAGTAACTAACGTTACCTTCCTTTGACCAAATTCGAATATTTTTTCACAGCCACAGGTGTAGTGTTGAGTTACATTTATCATATATTTATTAAATACATTGTATTTTATTATGAAATACATTTAAAATACTGTCAAGACACGGATGCATATGAATAAATTGAATATTTACTTCAGCAATGGAAACACAATTTGCGGGAAAACGCTCGATCTGGAATGTACACAAAACAATTAGGTAACAGCTGATAAAAGTGAGAAATAAAATCAAACACCGGCAAAAAGGGGGTAGTCTAATCACCGAAATGGACCGAAATAGACCAAAATGAACCGAAATAGAGTAATAATGGACCGAAATGGAGACATAATGAACCAGAATGGACCGAAATGGAGATGTTATGAATCAAACTTCATCAAAATAAAGCTAATGGCGTATAAAAAAAGAAAGAAAAGAAGAAAGACATGTTTATCTTAAATGATTTTCAGCCACAAATAAATAAACATATGTCTTTCTTTTTTTTTTTATTTCTTTTTTTATTGTTTGTCGCGATCTTCTCACTCGCACTCTAGCTTAAAATATTTTCAGCCATAAATTAATGTTTCAAAAAATTCTAATTTTTATTAGCATTAAAAAACTGGAGGGTCAATGGCTACAAATAAAATAAACAGTAATGAAATACACAATACCTATAAAACAAACGAAATTAACCGGCTCCTGTCCTCAGTGCTTATCAATTCTGTTAAAAAGGAGCCCAGCAACTTCACTTGTTCCCTCAATACCTGGTTTAATATTTTGTTTAGTTTCTCAATTGAGGTTTCATTGTTTTCGAATATAAAATGTGACAAAAACTGAGAGCAAATCGGACCTGTTATTTGTCAATTTCGGGCGTTTATGGGTCCTTTTCTATCCATAACTGCTTTATTTTGATGAAGTTTGGTTCATAACATCTCCATTTCGGTCCATTTTGGTTCATTATGTCTCCATTTCGGTCCATTATTACTCCATTTCGGTTCATTTTGGTCCATTTCGGTTCATTTTGGTCCATTTCGGTCCATTTCGGTGATTAGACTACCCGGCAAAAAGTGCAAGACAGGGAAATCTCCGACATCCTCGGGTAAGATTTCAATCGTTCGCTGACTCGGCGAGCCTCGTCAGCCAACGATTGAAATTTTACCCTCGGTTGTCGGAGATTTCCCTGTCTTGCACTTTTGCCGGTGTTAGATTCTATATGTCTCAACCCAAACTCCGGACAGTTACCAGCTCCGGTCCGCAAACTACCCTCCACTAGTCGCTGCCACTGTCTTTTTTCGTTTCTCCGGATCTTCATAGGGTTTGACCCATTGACCTTTCGTTTAAAAAAAATATGAAATACAAATGGCGGTCACGGAAAAGCACTTCAAAGATAATCTATATTTTGATACAAAGATAATCTATATTTTGATACATTTCACGATACACATATGATGGATAAAACAAAATTAAATCAATGAATATTATATTAAGTTTTAAAATACCAAGATATATGAATGAATGTCAAGACACACGAAATGAAAACCGAGCATTTTGACTCGGAAAAGAGGGGGGGGGGGTGTTCTTTTGATAAAATAAAGCGATGCCAAAACATAGCATTTTCTGACTAGGTGCACATAATGGGTAAGGAGTATAGTAATACATTGAGAAAAAGAGGAATGAATGCTTTAGGTAAAGTGGTAGGTAAACGGCAAACACTGTACAGTGTAACACTCGCCCACTGACTTTAATTTTTCACTAGATGATAGCTCTAGCATACATCACATTAATTTGTTTCACTTTTTTTAAATTTTATTATGACACATTAAAACATGATGAAACTGTTGTCAGACCAACAATGCTTTACACCTATATTGACATTATGTATGCCCTTTTGGCAAGACCCCCTCCCAGAGGTGTGCCGTAGAATAGGCACCAGGTTTCTCCGTCCTAGAGGCACTATCCTCTAAAAGGGACCAACCCCGGGGTTCATAGAAATGGGACCGAGAGCTTCGGCTTGAAGGGGTGTCCATCGGTTGCGCGGGATGTATAAATTCACAACCAACCCGTCCTTCGGATGAGACGTAAATAAAACCGAGGTCCCGTGTTGAGATATTGCCACCCTCTTCGCACGTTAAAGCACCCAGTGTAACAGCTCATGATGAGTGGTCCATAGCCTATAGGAGACCTGTTGCACTGGCTAAATTTTCTGTCTCTACCCATCACCTTTCCTTGTTTTGAGTCCTGTGGCATTTAAATTTGTTTCCCATTGGCCTATCCGTCCCCCGTTTTCAACCTACATATTGATTTATTGTAAACATGTTCTTGTCCTGAATACAGCTGAAAAAATGCTCGCTGGACGTTAAGCATCAATCAATCAATCAATCAATCAATCAATCAATCAATCAATCAATCAATCAATCAATCAATCAATCAATCAATCAACCTTTTAGCAATTAGTTTTACTATTCCTACACATGATCAAAGAGACAGAAGACAAAGGGAGAAGTATTAAATGAACAGGACTGATAATAATCGCGACAAGATTAACAACTTTTTAATGAATATTATAACCTGATGTAATCAGTGTCAATAAATACACAATTTAAAAAAAATAACCATCCTATGGTGAAGATTAAAATACATAATAGTTATACACTGAGGAATAGGTGTTTCTGGATTAGAAACCCCGACGGCCGGAGGCCGGAGTGGTTTCTAATCCAGAAACACCGTATACCGAAGTGTATAACTAACTTACTCCCCATGTTATTCTAAATACACGAAATATTCATTACAAAATGTCATAAAAAACAAAAATAATAAACACAGAAACATTAAATTTCATAAATCGATACATTTTTGTGGTTTCCCCATTGGGTACCTTTATATTGAACGACTGCGTTATATTAAGGATTAAACAGATTGATTGGTTAATAATGAGAGATGTTATTCGATATACATTTGATCTTCAGGAATGATAGACGTGCTTTTTGTAGAGAATGTATATTAACCATATTGTCACAAATATTACTCAGAACTGCTAAATAAAGTAAGTAAGAATATATGTTGAATATGACAAAGTATTTTTCTACCAATAAACTGTTCAGTTTTAAGTGCGCATTTAACAGGCCAATGTTTTTTGTTTTGTTTTGTTTTTTTTAAAAGCTTGGATGCAGACAATAAGAAAAAGTTTCAGAATAAAAAAAAAAGGTAATAACAGTTTCATTTTCGACAATTTTCACCTAATTTTAATAAATTTTCCGGAAAAAAGGGGGAGTCCCACCCCCCTGGATCCACCAATGTTAATCTTTTGAAAGGGTGCCAACATATAGTATATTTTCTTTTTACAATGCTTTCCCGACCAAGTTTTTTTTTACGATTTTTTATTATTCTTTGGTTTTTTTTAACGATTGCTTGAATTTTTTTCAGACTATACTTCATTAACAAGATATTTATGTTTTCTTTTTCAGTTTTTCAATATCCACTTTTCGTGTTATTTTCAGCTGAGTGGTAATAATTACTTCATTGTTGTAGGCACAATAGGCCGTGCTCACAGGGTGTGAAGACAAGGGTTTCCAGAAACGCCTGTCGTCACACCCTGTGAACACAGGCTATTGTTCTTATAACAATACAGTAATTCATAGAAAGGCAGTTTCAGAGATAGAAAGCGTATGGTTTAACAATATACCTGGGGTGTAAATGCACATCTGTAGTTAAAATATAAAATGGAAATGTAGTAAAGGACAGTTCTTTGGCTTTGTACAAGAGTTGCTTTTGAAGTACTCATTTGAATGTTTTATTTATCTGCATGTGTACTTTGTGTAACATTACAATCATTATTGCTTATTACTTCTATAGTACAAGGTAGTACATTTCAATAATGTTGGAAACATGTCAGTTCGAATCTGACTGGAAGCTAAGTAATGATTTGTATATATTACGTTTGATGAGTGTCGAGTCACATTTGACCAAAATTATATAGGAAAATAGGATTTTTTTGGATGAAAATATATGATAAATATAGGGTAAATTTAAGGTATATTTAGCAAAAAATATATGACCACCACCTCCTCTGTAGCCATGCAGCACCTCCTTTTTACTGACATATAAAGAAAAAAAACAGTATTATTAATATTAAACTCTAGCCTCCTATTGCTCTTTTCACAAAGTAAATAAAAATCAGACACTGGACTGAATATGACAACTCCTTTAACACTTTAAAGGACTAATTTTTATATGTCTTCGAAAACATATATAATATTTTTGTGCAGGAAAAGATACCTATTCAACTTTACAAAGTTTGTTGGAATAAATGCTCTGTTCATATTTTTTAAATGTCTCTTTCAAAAGATACATACATGTAATGAACTGGATTTGTCCAAAAGCTTGGCATTTTCTATTTTATAAACCATTAAACTTTGTATTCAAGATGCAATTATTCTAAACCAGGGAACTGGCACTGAGTAGCAGACCACTATAAAAATGGACATGTACCACAAATGATTACAATACTGAAATTAATACGCAAGCATGTGAAAATTAATCAATAAAATAGAAAAGTCACATGAATGTACAAGATCAACTAAAAACTATAGAAGTATCAGCATTAATATCTTGTATAGCCTACTATTGTGTAAATATGAAATTTCTACTCATTAAATATTAAAGATTCAACTTTTTTTGTCAATAGTTTTGGAAAAATCTAGGATTTTGGGATGTAACATAGGAAATTTTAGGCAAATATAGGAAATATAGCAAAATCTTGAAAATATAGGATCACTTGACACCTGTGTTTGTCGACTATGCTAGTAAAAAAAAAAGTTTTGCAACACTTTATTATTCTCTCGCCAACGAAGTTGCGAAGGGATATAGTAATGCTACCATCCGTCCGTCCTTCCGTAACATCCGTGTAAACACTCTAGAATCAACATCCTTCAATGGATTTTGACCAAACTTGGTACATACTTAGTCCTTAGGAGAGTCTGGAACCCTATTGATTGTCAAGGTCATAGATCAAAAGTCAAGGTCAGTGTCTATTTTTTACCCTGTAACATCCTTGTGAACACTCTAGAATCAACATCCTTCAATGGAATTTGACCAATCTTGGTACGTACTTAGTCCTTAGGAGAGTCTGGAACCCTATTGATTGTCAAGGTCAGTGTCTAATTTTTACCCTGTAACATCCTTGTGAACACTCTAGAATAAACATCCTTCAATGGATTTTGACCAAACTATGTACATACTTAGTCCTTAAGAGAATCTGGAACCCTATTGCTTTTCAAGGTCAAAGGTCAAGGGCACCGGGTCAAATTTTTAGGCGAGGGGATACGCCACGCTTTGCATTGCCCTTGTTTTTGTATAGGTTTTATATATACCAAAAAATAAAGCATTATTAATTAAGTCTATCAAGTAATAACATAAATATTATGGTTTACATACATTTTCTTAAAAGATTTTTTTGAATTTGGTCCATTTCTGGTTTACGTACATGTATGTGATGCTTCAATTAAAAAAAAAGAACCTTAAATTAACTTTGGACTTACTTTTCTCCACATTTCTAAAGCAAGTACATGTACAAATAAATTGTATATTTTTGACAATACATTGTACATATATAATATTTATGCAACAGAAGCTCTTCAACATATGAAACACAAGAGAAAGTATGTCAATGTTACTTAGTGTTAAGCATATGAGAGTGCACTGCAAAGCAACACCTTTTTCCTACTTTATACAACAGAAGCTCTTCAACCTATTAAACATTTTTTCCTGCTTCTGGTTAGACTTGAACTAACATCTTCTAGCTTATAACTAGATGTAATACTTTATACAACAGAAGCTCTTCAACCTATTAAACATTTTTTCCTGCTTCTGGTTAGACTTGAACTAACATCTTCTAGCTTATAACTAGATGTAATACTTTATACAACAGAAGCTTTTCAAAATGTAAACATATATATATATACAACAGCAAGAATTATGTTAGTGTTAATAAAGCATTGCACATATGAAAGCACAGAGCAAAACAACATGTTCAGTTTGAATGCCATTGAACACACAGTTAATTTGACTTCCACATTATGAGAGTATAATTCTTGCACCAGTGGATATATAAAATTAATATCAGAATTGTCTACCAAGTGTAAATGGTTAATTTTGAAAATTTAAATAAACAAAGATACAAGAGAGAGGCAACATCAGAACAAATTTGTAAAATTGTAAATTATAGAAAAAATAACCAAGCATTACATTCATATGGGTACAAGATCATATGCCTGTTAAATCTTTAGGTAGTCATGCATCCAAAAATACGACAATGGCCAACATATACTTTTCAGAAAATTAAATGCATTTTGTTCTACAAAAATAAACATAAAAATCTGTATTAAAAAGGGGGGGGTCACCTTGACAATTAATTAGGGAATCATTGCCATATTCTTCAGAAATTATATAGATCATCTGATAGATAGGATTTTATTCTACACCATTCCAAAAAGCCAGGAGAAATATAAGATAAGATAAGATAATTTTATTAAGCCAATTTTGGGCCCACAAGGGGCATATAAAGAAAACAATGAAAGAGAGAAATCTAAAAAAGAAAGAATACCACACAAACACAAAACCAACATAATTTACATAATACAACATGCATAAATTTGTATAGAGCAGTTAAAACCCTTGAGCACGTCTCATTATATTTCAACATTGTACCATTATTATCTTTGCCTATTCCTCAAGGAAGCCATCTGGTCAGTTTCTATAATATTGGGAGGCGTTATTACTAGGGAACAAGCCTTTTCCTTCAAGCAAGTCAAGCCTTTTTTTCAAGGCTTCATAAATTGATTCCCACCTCATGATTGAACCGAAATATTTGGTATATACCAAACTTTTCCCATAACTCACTGGTGAATTTAATATCACACTGAATTTTTCTAAACCAGTTAAATATTGTAATGCTTCGATTTGGTGTATATTTGGGTTATGTTTGGAAACTTCGAAGCGATGATTTCTTCCAGTGCCATGTTTTTTGTTTATGGTGGGAATCGGAGGCCTAATCACTACTTTAAAATTAATCCTTATAAATATTGATCTGTTGTTGATCAAACCCAGGAAAAAACATGTGTTTTAAATTAAATTTGCAACATCATAAAATGTAAAACATTTTCAAAAACTAGCTACTATTTTGGCGAATGAATCCCTACAAAATCACAGCGCATGTGTACGAAATCAGGAAAATTTTGGCCAAGCAGGTAACAGTGACTGTATCCAGCGGATGAACCGTGTTCGGTAGCGGATACGAGAACTGACGGAGTTTGGTCTCAACCCGTAGGTGAGATAAAAATTTCACGCTACTTTTCCTGTAAAAATGTTACGTTTCGCAAAATGTCCTTCTAAGCCGGGAATGTCACATTATATACTTGTCTGATAGCTGAATAACATATAATGGATTTAACCAGTTTTTTTTTTAATACAGAATCCAACCGTATTAAATATATTTCTGTCTTTTATTTTCATTTTTTCGTATTTCTATATGTCCTTTTCCGTACCTTTGACGTCATTCTTCAATGACGTCAAAATATGTGTCACGTCATATTTCATGTATGGGGTATCTCATGAAGGAAAATACTGTACTTTCAATAAAATATTAGTGAGAAAAAGAATCAAACACCGGTAAGAGAGCAAGACGGGAAAATCTCAGACACCTGCGGGAAACATTTCTATTGGTCTCCAACTCGGCGGAGCCTCGTTGGAGACCAGAAATCTTTCTCTTGGGTGTCTGAGATTTTTCTTTCTTGCCCTGTTACCGGTGTTAGATCCTTTATATGTTGTCAGCGTTTTAAAATAGATTATGTTCTAATTCGTCCAACTCAAGCTAATATAACATATTTTTTTACTAAATGAAAAGAAATACTTGTTCATAGGAACAGCTCGCCAGTGTGTGCAGCTAAGTTCGACATCACAAAGAAAGGCGCATTATAATGCAACGCGTATTTGCATTGGTTATCGAGAGCCGTCAAATCTGCAGTTTATGGCCTGAAGGAATGCTATATTCCTATGCCGATTGCACTTGTTTGTAAACAATATGGCTGACCCATATATTTCCAACTATGCATTTGACGCTGACAGCCTATTTAGGAGAGCACAATGAAAAGTTCACGGCATCAATTGGAGATTTGATGGTTGCAAATGTTTACTATCCATTATAATGCCATACTGAACATAAAATGTATTCTTGCATATCCCTAGGTCTAAAAATCACAAAGATTCTGGGAAATATTGTTGAACGACTTTGGCATATAAACAATGTGACCTCATATGGAGACTTCCAGTTTAAAAGATCAGACATTATTTGGCTTCGTGTACGCTCCAATTTAGATAGAATTTAACTAAAATAAGTTTACAAGGTAGGCATTGTAATTATTTTTGTGCATTGTTGTACATATGACATGTAGGATTTCACGTTTTCAAGATGGCGGATCCTTAAGCAACTACATTACTATTTTCTTAGCGGAAGGAATTTGAAAAGTGCATATATTTCTTCATTTCTTTGTATGTTTTCAAACTAGTGTGTAGACGTTGGGAAAATTTCATAAGAATAGGAATAACAGTACAGTCGCAAATATCTGATTTACTGGCCCCGCTTCGCGTCGCCAGTAAAACGGCATTTCCGACGGTCAAATCCACAATTGACACCTCCAACTCTTCAAATACAGTACTGTTATTCCTTAAGTACAATTATATTCAATATGTGAATATAAAATATAAAATAATCAAAACGGCTTCAATTCCAACTTTTTAGTAACAGACAACCTATCTAAAATATTTTCTTTTACATGGTCATCTTTTGCATAGTCCGTTTTTCAACGACCGTGTTTCTTATATCTATCATCTACTCATACAGTTGCTACAGCGGCTGCACCTCCAGATCTTAAGTTGTGAAGGCCATTTCCCTTCTCTAAATCCACATCTTCAACGACAGATACCATTTTCTTCCGTAAATGACCTTTTCGGGTTGAGACGACCGAGTTGAGACAAATTCACGTGCACTCGTCTCTACCCATTGTGACATTCAATCAGAACACCTCTAAGAAGAAAAAAAAATCGTTAAAATATATATCCTAAGCCGGGAATGTGACATTACATATCCTGTCTGATAGCTGAATAAAAGATATATTACGGATTTAACCATTTGTTTTTTTTTCAAATACAGACTCCAACCGTATTAAATATATTTGTGTCTTTTATTTTTATTTTTTCGTATTTCTAGATGTCCTTTTCCGTCCTTCTTCAATGACGTCAAAATATGTGTCACGTCATATTTCATGTATGGGGTGTCTCATGAAGGTAAATACTGTACCTTTAATAAAATATTTGTGAGAAAAGCTCAAATATCAGTAGAAAGCTACTTAGTTTATTCGTGGGTGTCACAAAAGTCAATTTTATGTGATGTGTATTTCATAACGCTCAATGATATTGATCTGATAATTTATGCAAAATAGTTACTGATCAATGGGGGTCTCTAGGAATTCGCGATAGTGGAAATTGTTGGTTTACGGAACAAATAGGTACTTACAGGCGTTGTTGGGAAAGCCCGGGTGATCTTCCACTCGTGATAGAAATTGTTGTGACTGTTCGCTCGTTTCGCTGCGCTCCACCCACGAAAAGACATAAAATTTCTATCACTCAAGGAAGATCACCCAGTCTTTCCCAAGAACGTATGTAAGAACCTATTAGTCTCCCTACTGTGGTGTAAGAAAGGCCATATTTTCTAATTTTGTAAATGCCGGACGATTTGCAAAATGAAAGTAGAAAGAAAATAAAATATGTAGTTATGTTTAATATCAGAGCACAATCTTAACAGGACAATTACTACCATGCACTGTAAAAACAAGTGTTTCAAAATAAAACACTTTAAAAACACAAATCAGACACACTTTTAAATCACTTTTGAGTGTTTTTCCTGGGTATATGTTTTTATAAAAAACGCTTGCTGTGTTTTTACAAATTCACACTCATATTTTATATATATTAAACACACAAGTGTTTTATTTTAAAAACTAGTGTTTTTTTCAAAAACACATTTAGTGTTTTAAAGTAAACGTTTTTGAGTGTTTTTGGTGGAGACACACTTTTAAAACACTCTGCTGTGTTTTTGGTGGAGACACACTTTTAAAACACTCTGGAGTGTTTTTGAGAGGTAAATGTTTTATTTTAAACATGTTGTGTGTTTTTGTTTGAACATGTTGAATATTTTTAGTGAAAAGGTGTTTTCTTGTGTGTGTTTTTGAAATAAAGCATCCTATTTGTCTATGCAAAGATCAGACAAATCTGAATCATATCAAATGTTTTACATCATACAATTGACATTGAAATTTCACTCAAATTCATGTCACTCTGTCTTTGTCCTGTCATTACCATATAACCTCTAAAATTGAATGCATTTGTACAGTTTTGTCAAAAAGTTTCCTTTTTTAGATGAGTCCAGACTATACATGTATATAGAATGGAGACACAAATTCGAAATTTCACATCTCAACATCTTCAATTTGTGGTCCTCTTTTTCAGATATAGAATTTGTCTTCAAGATCCTAATTTGACTGTATTAAGAAATTGTGCTTTTATGGATTTCCTTTCAACTTAAAAATAGATCTCTTTCATTTGAAATTAATAAAAGTAAATAAAATAACTCGTTGAGAAGCTCACATCTTTTTTTATTTTTTTTGTTTGATTTCCATAACAGAATAACATACATGCATATATCTTACATTGAATCATGAGAAATTTCTTGTATAAAATGTTGTAAATACTTTCTGAAAAGCTCCACTTTAGCCTGAACCAATTGTAGTATTTTCAAGTTATAGAACATTCATTTCTTCTCCTCATATAGTCACCATAATCCTATGAAAATCTAAAGACTGACAAAAACTTTAAAAAATCAGTTATTGAGTTTACTGGTGAAAATAAATGTAAGAGTAAAAACAAAAGTAAATCAATTCCTGATATAATGGAAAAAAGGAATTATTATGATTAATTATTAACCAAAATGCCTATTCATTATGAAAAACATAACAGTGTCTGTTATGGAAAAACAGGGCATTATGGCAGGGTCATTTTGAAAAAAATTAATTCAAAATAGCAAGTTGTTCATAAAGGCACAGTTTTTCCATAATGTTCACTGTTTTGTTCAGTAATAAGAAAATTTCATATTGATGATACATACAAATCAATCATAAACATTAAAACAAACATAATAATATTAATAACCCCAAAATTTATCTATTCGACTAAATCATTTGCAATTTTCTTTACAAAATGCCGATATTTTAAAGATTTCTCACTGGTAAAAACATAACCCAGAACATACTGCTGTAAGAAACCTAAACATTGACTATATTTCCTTGGGTAGTCAATATTGAAAACATAATAAGATGCTAACAAAATCATGATACTGTTTATAACATTTTCTGTCTGGCAATAAATTCTGCAATTGTCAGTTGCAATAACTGTCATTTCTAGCTGATCCTTTCCTTTCAAAAACAGTATTAACCTTGGACCCTCCTCCTCATGATTTTTTGTGTATTTTTCCACCTCTTTCTCCTCCACATCTTCAAACAAAGAAATGAAGCTTGACGACTTCTCCCCCTTTCCTTTTGAGTAATCCGTCTCTTTTTCCAGATACTGGATGAGCGAAGGAATCTTGTATTCATTCTCCTAAAATTGATCATTATATCATTCAATAAGTACACAGATGTACTTAACATACACAATTATAATTACAAATTTCTTACACCTGATCATAATGTATTTGACAGACTTAAGGTTAATTTTGCTCTTTTTGATAAATTTAATATATATAAAAGCTTTTTGATAACAAGAGATCCAAGAATAGACACATCGTTCCCTGATTATGATGGTCAACAGATCAGTTGTGCAACCTCACTTTTCCTTCATAAAGGGTAAACAGATTGAAAATTCTCTTTTCCTTTGTTCATTAGAGATATGACATGTAAGTATCCGACAGCTATCACCATACTTAACACTAACAAACTAATATTGCTCTTAAAGCATAAATAAGAGTATTTTACACTATTTATTTCATATTGCCAATTTACCCGGGTGGCTCAATAAGTTACAATGAAGGTCGCTGGATTTAACAACTCATACAAGCCTATCACCAATATGGCATGGGTTCGTGTCCGGCTTTGTAAATTACAAACCAGAGGCTCCCAGGAGCCTGTAATCGCTCACCTGGATCAAAGCTGCTTTCAATAACAACGCAACTGCACTGTGGTGGCCATCAAGGTGGGAGAGCATGACTGCCGGACACAATTTGGAAAAGGACCATCGAATGACTATTCCATCAAAGTTTGGTTCTAATTGAGCTACTGGTTCCAGACCAAAATGCCTATTCATTATGAAAAACATAACAGTGTCTGTTATGGAAAAACAGGGCATTATGGCAGGGTCATTTGGTCAGAGGGCGGGACCACCAGACACAATTTTGGAAGAGGACCATCCAATGAATATTTTATCAAAGTTTGGTTCCAATTGAGCAACTGATTCCAGACAAGAAGATTTTTGTGAATTTCCCATAGGGTCCTATGTTAAGCTAAGTTCGGCTGTGGGGACCATCTTGGTCGATAGATCTTGACATACTGAACATGTTTGCAGTTTAAACTTAAAATCTATCTCTTATAGTTTTTGAAATATAAGACGAAAAGTATTAAAATTTTGAAAATTTGATGAAAAAAGGGCAATAACTCCAAAATGGGTCATGGGATTTACTCCAAAATTGCAGGGTATGTAGATCTTGACATGCTGCATATTTTTGCAATTTAAATTTAACCTTTATCTCTTATAGTTTTTGAAATATCAGACGAAAAGTATTAAAATTTTAAACATTTGAAGAAAAAAGGGGAATAACTCCAAACGAAAAGTATTACAATTTTGAAAATTTGATGAAAAAAGGGTCATGGGATTTACTCCAAAATTGCAGGGTATGTAGATCTTGACATGCTGCATATTTTTGCAGCTTAAACTAAACATCTATCTCTTATAGTTTTTGAAATAATGGACGAAAAGTATTAAAATGTTGAAAATTTGATGAAAAAAGGGCAATAACTCCAAAATGGGTAATCAAATTTACTTCAAAATTGCAGGATAGGTACGTAGATCTTAACATGCTGAACATGTATACAGTTGAATTTAACATCTATCTCTTATAGTTTTTGAAATAAAGGACGAAAAGTATAAAATATGCCTAATTTGGATAATCGGTATAAATCAGCTGAAAGAAAAAATTCACAGAAAAACCCGTACTAGATGTTAAACTACTCCTTGCCATGTAGCTGCAGTTAAAATTTGAGGTCATTTTGACTTATACTAAAGGAGCAATGGACAATTGAAGAAATTAATATTTTTAGTAACAGCAGCCATCTTGAATAGAGGGCGGGACTGTCTGACACAATTTTGAAAGGGACCCACCCAGGGACCATTCCTGCCATGTTTGGCTTAATTTGGTTCAGTGGTTTCAGAGGAGAAGATTTAAATGTGATCTTTTATCAAAATATGCCTAAATTGCATAATCGGTATAAATCGGCCGAAAGAAAAATTTCACAGAAAAACCCGTAATATATGTTAAACTACTCATTGCCATGTAGCTGCAGTTAAAATTTGAGCTCATTTTG
>MJUT01063483.1:170319-186420 GCA_002080005.1 Gigantidas platifrons
GCACCAAAAACATAATTTTGGTAGAGGACCATCCAAGGAACATTTCTGCAAGAGATCATTTTTACTGACATTGTGGCTTCTGAGAAGAAGATCTTTGAAGGTATTTACCATAGGGTCCAATGTTAAACTTCATCCGGCTGTGGCGGCCATCTTGGATTTTGGATATGCACCAAAAACATAATTTTGGTAGAGGACCACCCAAGGATCCTTCACACCATAAAACAATTCCATTGGCTGTGTAGTTTCTGACAAGAAGATCTTTGAAAATTGAGCCAATCAAAACACATTATTGGCCCTGCCCGCCATGTTGAATTCCTGATCGAAACAAAAAACATACTTTTTATAGAGGACCTCCTGATACACATTCCTGCCAAGTTTGGTTCTATTTGGCTCAGTGGTTTCTGAGGAGAAGATTGAAATGTGAAAAGCTAACGACGGACGACGGACGACGACGACGACGGACGCCAAGTGATGGCAATAGCTCACATGACCCTTTGGGTCAGGTGAGCTAATAAAAGCTTTTTGAAAACAAGAGATCCAAGAATAGACACATCGTTCCCTGATTATGATGGTCAACAGATCAGTTGTGCAACCTCACTTTTTCTTCATAAAGGGTAAACAGATTGAAAATTCTCTTTTCCTTTGTTCATTAGAGATATGACATGTAAGTATCTGACAGCTATCACCATACTTAACACTAACAAACTAATATTGCTCTTAAAGCATAAATAAGAGTATTTTACACTATTTATTTCATATTGCCAATTTACCCGGGTGGCTCAATGAGTTACAATGAAGGTCGCTGGATTTAACAACTCATACAAGCCTATTACCAATATGGCATGGGTTCGTGTCCGTCTTTGTAAATTACAAACCAGAGGCTCCCAGGAGCCTGTAATCGCTCACCTGGATCAAAGCTGCTTTCAATAACAACGCAACTGCACTGTGGTGGCCATCATGGTGGGAGAGCGTGACTGCCGGACACAATTTGGAAAAGGACCATCGAATGACTATTCCATCAAAGTTTGGTTCTAATTGAGCTACTGGTTCCAGACAAGATGGTTTTTATGTGAATTTCCCATAGGGTCCTATGTTAAACTAAGTGCAGCTGTGTAGCCATCTTGGTCAGAGGGCGGGACCACCAGACACAATTTTGGAAGAGGACCATCCAATGAATATTTTATCAAAGTTTGGTTCCAATTGAGCAACTGATTCCAGACAAGAAGATTTTTATGTGAATTTCCCATAGGGTCCTATGTTAAGCTAAGTGGGGACCATCTTGGTCGATAGATCTTGACATACTGAACATGTTTGCAGTTTAAACTTAAAATCTATCTCTTATAGTTTTTGAAATATAAGACGAAAAATATTAAAATTTTGAAAATTTGATGAAAAAAGGGCAATAACTCCAAAATGGGTCATGGGATTTACTCCGAAATTGCAGGGTATGTAGATCTTGACATGCTGCATATTTTTGCAATTTAAATTTAACCTTTATGTCTTATAGTTTTTGAAATATCAGACGAAAAGTATTAAAATTTTAAACATTTGAAGAAAAAAGGGCAATAACTCCAAACGAAAAGTATTAAATTTTTGAAAATTTGATGAAAAAAGGACAATAACTCCAAAATGGGTAATGGGATTTACTTCAAAATTACAGGGTAGGTAGATCTTGACATGCTGCATATTTTTGCAGTTTAAACTAAACATCTATCTCTTATAGTTTTTGAAATAATGGATGAAAAGTATTAAAATTTTGAAAATTTGATGAAAAAAGGGCAATAACTCCAAAATGGGTAATCAAATTTACTTCAAAATTGCAGGCTAGGTATACAGTTTGAATTTAACATCTATCTCTAATAGTTTTTGAAATAAAGGACGAAAAGTACAAAATATGCCTAATTTGGATAATCGGTATAAATCAGCTGAAAGAAACATTTCACAGAAAAACCCGTATTATATGTTAAACTACTCCTTGCCATGTAGCTGCAGTTAAAATTTGAGCTCATTTTGACTTATACTAAAGGAGCAATGGACAATTGAAGAAATTTCTATTTTTAGTAACAGCAGCCATCTTGAATAGAGGGCGGGACTGTCGGACACAAATTTGAAAGGGACCCACCCAGGGACCATTCCTGCCATGTTTGGCTTAATTTGGTTCAGTGGTTTCAGAGGAGAAGATTTAAATGTGATCGTTTATCAAAATATGCCTAAATTGCATAATCGGTATAAATCGGCCGAAAGAAAAATTTCACAGAAAACCCCGTAATATATGTTAAACTACTCATTGCCATGTAGCTGCAGTTAAAATTTGAGCTCATTTTGGCTTATAGTAAGCAGCAATAGACAATTGAAATTTCATCCCCCCTTTTTTCCATTTTTAGCTTGGCGGCCAACTTGGTTTGAAGTCGGGATCACCGGACACAATTTTGGAAGGGGGGTCATCCAAGGACCATTCCACCAAAGTTTGGTTGCAATTGGCCCAGTACTTTCTGAGGAGAAGATTAAAATGTGAAATGTTGACGGACGGATGACAGACGACGGACGAAAAGTGATGGCAATAGTTCACCTGACCCTTTGGGTCAGGTGAGCTAAAAAGGGTGCACTCGACTTGCAACTGCAAGTGATAAAGTTTACCAGTTGCTTGCCCATAGTCGGTGGTTCTCTCCGGGTACTCCGGCTTCATCCACCACTAAAACAGATCGCTATGATATAGCTGAAATATTGCTGAAAGTGGCGTTAAACGCTAAAAATAAAAAAAAATAAAACCAATTTACATGTACAGCCAGCAATAAAAGTATCTTTTTCATGTGAAATCATTGACAAAGGAAAACACAGGTTTTGTATGAAGTAAAACCAGCGTTGACATAATTATGGTAAATTGTAGACAACATTGTTGAAGACAGCTAAGTGTTCTCTGTATGCGATTTTGTATTTTCCTGTTTTTGTAGATTGTTGTCTCATGGACATATATTCCATATCTCAGTTTTTCTGAATCATGTTAGAATAATTGCCACTGCCTAATTTTTATTCATTTCCTAATTCAGTATTTTTTGCTACCTTTATTTCAGATTGTATTTAATATTTATTCATACTATTTTTTTTTTTTTTTGGCATAACAAAATAAATAACATACTTTCAAGTCTTTCTTAGCAATGTTCTTAGCAAGGCACTTAAGAACTATCTCAAGATTGCTTTCAAACATCTCGTGGTTTAGTTGTACATTTTTTGTAATTCTTCAACAATTATGATTTTGAATTCCTCCCATATCTGTAAAAAGACAGTTAAATAAACATTAAGACATGGAAATATGAGACAAATTATTACTTCATTTTTATAAAAAAAAATAATGTATTACATAAAAATATAAGTACAAAAATTCACCTTAAGACCTGTGTTAACAGTGAAAGCGCTCGTGGTTGGGTAAAATATATATATGAATTGTGTCTTGGTTTCCCAAGAAAAAAAAATGACCTGCACATAATCATATTTGACAACTTTTTTCACATCAATAAACATTTGTACATATACATGTAATATTATACAAGAGGAAACAGAACCTTGCAATGTACTTTTTGTACAATAAGGCTAGTTTTATAATACATTTTGTAGATGATAATTTTCAGACCAAAATGCAGAAAACCTACACCATTCAATAAATGATTTTGAGTGCATCTTAATGATGCATGAAAATGTTTATATTGCATATTGTACGTAATATCAAATATAATTACCTTTCCAAGTCAATATCGCTGCTTTCTGAAAGATGAATTCTTCTTTCTAAAAGTTTTATCTTCTCTTTCAAATGATGTGACACGTCTCATTAACCTTTAAAGATAAAAAAAAAATACTATTAATAACGTAATGTAAAAAATGTAAGGTAATGTTATTAAGGTAAAAAAGGAAATATATGTCTGTTTAAGGTTACATTGGTTAGAAAAATTGGGTAAGGGCTATTCCAGTAAAAAATCTCACCCACCCTACGACTCCAGGTTTTTTCAAGGGGGACCACCCATAGAAGCAAATTTTAAAGGAGGGGCACCATGCATAGAAGTTATATTTGTCAAGTAGGGACCACCAATAGAAGCAATTTTTCAAGAGCATTTTTTTTACTCTAGAAGCATACATAGTCTTGATTGTTGAACTGAAAAACGAAGACCAACAGAACATTTTTGTACTTTAGACATCACATTAAATTGCATGATGGATATTTATGCCCATACTCACTAATGTGGAAGAGCAGACATGTGTCACCTGGCCATGACCTCATGTTCACGGTCGAGTTAGTTTTTTGGTTGTCCATTTCTTAAAGACTACAAATGGGAAGTCTTTAATATTTTGTATGGAGGTTGCTCTTGGGTAGTAAATGCCAGTCTTGCATAAGGGATGACCTTGAACTTGTTTTCATGGTGGAGTGGGCATGATCAGTTTTTTGTTTTAGATTGTTACACGGCAGGTTGGTGATTATTTGTATATTGATTTATCACTGTGTGCCGAGACGAAATGGTGCAGCAGTAAACCATTAAGAGTTATAACTCCCAATTGTCACAATATATGATAAAGCTGAAAAATTCAAATTTGCACTTCTGAACAGTTTAGCAAGTACTAAAACATTCAAACTTGGACTGCCAAAAACTTGTTATGATCATGTGACCCAAAAATGGCTGACTTGTGTAATGAAACAGTATGGATTTCTCCTTGTTATTACTAAAGGCTTATATTGAGTACTTTATGAAGTGGTAAACCTTGTATACATTGTAGGTAAACCTTAAGTAACTATGCACCTTAAATGGTGAAAACAGGCCTTGAATTTCGAAATGGACATAGTGACAGGATTTTCTGGAGTCACTTATCAAACAAATAAAATATGACAATTAAATGTGAAGTCCAAAGAAATGCTCTTTTTCAGGTTCCAGATATATCATCACAGACACACGTGATGATGGGTTGTAATTATTCAATAAATGATGTTGTTTCTGCATCTTTGTTGTACTTAATTATGTTAGGTTGATTAAAAATGAAAAGTTTCTCTCGCCACAATATACCTGAATAATTGCTCACCTGGTGGTAAACAATAATCCAGTCAGAAGACAAGAGTAGCATACCAATAGGAGAGGTCAAAATAATAAACCATCAATATGGCAAAATAAGTGCAACCAAAGAAAATAAAAAAACAAAGCATGGGCGGCACAAACTCCATAAAAACCATGAGTTAGGGTCATTGGATCTAACAGCTCATACAAGACTATCACCAATACGGCGTGGGTTCCCGCCCAGCTTTGTAAATTACAAAAAAGGGTGCACTTGACTTGCAACTGCAAGAGATAAAGTTTACCAGTTGATTGCCCAGGGTCAGTGGTTCTCTCCGGCTTCCTCCACCACTAAAACGGGTTGCCATTATATAGCTGAAATATTGCTGAAAGTGGCACTAAACACCAAAATTCAAATTCCATAAAAACCAAAAGCAAGATCAGGTGTTCCGGAAGAATAAGCATCTTCTGCCACACCAGTTCAGAAGTCTTATGGGCTTAATGACCCCAAACTGTGACATAGGTGACCAAAATTAAAGTAATTGGAAATTGATGTCCTATTGAATTTTAAGGACCCACATAAGTCCAAGTTTACTAATTTATCATCGGTTTATGAAAGAAATTAAGAAAAAAAAAATTTGCAACATTTTATTAATGGCTTTTGATCTATAATTTTGTAACACTAACAATATTTCTCAGCAAGATTACAACAGAAGTAATTCTAAAAATTATTGTACATTATTAATTTATTGATACAAGGAAGTTCAAAAATTCGTTTTCGATCATTTTTAACCAATATTTTTAATTTAGAGATAAAATTTAATGTATTTTCACCATTTTTTAAAGTAATTTTTTGGTTTCTCATTACAAAAGTTTCTGTTTCTCTTAAAAAAGAGGTCCACACAGACATGAAAAGTACATTTGAAGACACATACACGCTACTAATTTATTCATTGAAAATTTCATAGAAATTGCTTTATTCATTTTTGCGTTATTGACAAATGACAAATGAAAAACACATGTATTTTTACCTAATTTTGTTACACTCCTGACATATTTTTGTATATATATATCAACTAAAGTGAATATTTCAATAGAAATAGGTATTGAAATTGGAGTCCAATGAATAAAACAGGCCATCAGCCTATATTTTAACAATTATCTATTAGAGAAATATTAATTTGCTTGATATTAAGACTTAAAGTTGACCGCAATTAGCTCTATCAAGTAACTTAAGGCAGTAAAATACTTGAAAAATACATTCTACCAAATTTATTTACATGTACTTCTCACTTGCTTTCTTATTACATCAGAAAAGTTCACATTTATTAATTTTTAATATTTTATTTGGTGGTAAGTACAAAAATAGGTCAGGAGTGTAACAAATGTTCAACTCAATGGAGACTTGTAGAGTTTTTGATGCTGAAGAAGGAAGGACTCACCCTAACTTTCCTCTGTCTGTTTTAATCTTGATAATATGACATGAGATTGGTAATTTTAGAGCTATGGTCTATTGACGAGAATGGCGGTATTGGCAGCCATATTTGTCGACTGATCAAAATCACAGCAAAAGTTTTGAACTAGATACCATATAAAGGAACATCCACACCAAAAAAAATTACTACGATGGAATGATGGAAATAGCTAAAAAGTAGTATTTGTGTCAGGAGTGTAACATTTTTATGATGATAGTTGAATACATAGCTATTTTCCAATGAATGAAACAATTATTCACAACACATTTAATATTTAAACTTCCAATATTTATATCCTTCATTTCTGCTTTGTGAAAACTAGAATGTCTTAATCATTTTTGAAAAACTCTTTGAAGTGCTCATGATTATATAGATTATTTTTCAATCAGCGGTTAAATAAATTATATCAAGGAGATAGAATGCTACAAATATACCGTATGGCGGGTTATTTTCGCGGGTGTAAAATTTGGCGATTTTGAGTCAAAAAGGTATATGAAAAATTTTGGCGTTTTTAAATTTGGCGATACTAAGTGATGCAAAAAAAAATTTGGCGGACGCCAAGTGATGCATTGAACCTTAAATTTCTGCCACATATACAAATCTTTATTAAAAAGTATTTATTATTAAAATGTTGACGAAATGCATGTTAAAATATTCATGTCATGATCACAACATTTAAAAGTCCCAGAATGTATTAAAATGTTACTTAGATCTTGACATCTGTGCCAGCGGAAGTTCATCCTCGTGAATGTCACTAATACCCATTTCGGACAATATCCGGATTATTTTTGACATGCTGAACAATTTTTACGATCCATTTTGTGGACAGCGGTTTGATCTTTGTGGGTGAAAGATCAACGGGATGGATCGACTCATCATTTTTATCACAGCTTTCTTTCTTGTTCAACTGTTGGTATGTCTTAGATGTTAGTTAATCATTGAAATGTTGTTTTGTCAGTAACATTTGATTATGTGAGAGTTTAATTCAGATTTTACTTGTAAATCATGAAAGTGTAAAAGTGCCATCGGCATTAATCAATATTGTCACATTGCATACAGTTATGTATATACGGAATTATAAAAAAAATCTGAATATAGCTGAAAGTACTTCACTTCAAAATGTTAATTTAGCGGAATTTATTTTGGCGTTTTTGGAAGGACCGCTAAAATACGCGAAAATTAGCACCCCGCGAAAATAACCCGCCATACGGTAATACAATTGCATTACAATACCTCAGCAAGACACAGATGGTCAGTTTCAGTCAACCATAATTTCTAAATCTGACTAAAAAGTAAGTTCAATAGTGCTTGTATTTAATTGGATAAAAGCGTTAACACTCCTGACATAGATATTTTGGCCACACAAAAGAACTGGCAGTCATAAGATCATTATGCTTGTCACTCATGATCTTTGACAGGACTGTTGACTAAATTAAAACACAAAATATTATAATTAATAAGATTGTATTAACATCATGACCTTGTAAATTTAAATGTTACACTCCTGACATATTCCACAGGTGTTCTATTGAATTTGAATTTGAATTTTGGTGTTTAACGCCACTTTCAGCAATATTTCAGCTATATCATGGCGACAAGTTTTAGTGGTGGAGGAAGCCGGAGTACCCGGAGAGAACCACCGACCATGGGCAAGTAACTGGTAAACTTTATCACTTGCGTCTGCGAGTCGAGTGCACCTTTTTTTGTAATTTACAAAGCTGGGCGCGAACCCACGCCGTATTGGTGATAGGCTTGTATGAGTTGTTAGATCCAGCGACCTAACTCATTGAGCCACCCGGGCCGGGCCCCTTTCTTCTATTGAATATAGGATTGATGTAAAAGCTCACAGAGACATGTTGATGCTTCTGGTGTCAGCTATGATACTTAAAGAGACAATTAACCATTGTCAGTTGTTGAGAAGTATGCTGCATACCTAAATAATTTCACTTTTAGACAACACAAACAGTTTTATTGACCTTTATTTTTTTGATACATGGTAATTTTACCTATCTGGTCCTGTCTTCAAAATTACAAAAAAATGCATAAATTATGCATGAAATTTTAGCTAAAATATCAAAGTTTTCCTTAAGATATATTTTTCTACTGTACAATTATTTGTTTTCTAATTACACAACATGGCAGTACATGTATCTTTGTAAATGTCACACTAAAAGTGTTACACTCCTGACATTTTTTGATACATTTATGGACGCTATTTTTTAGTGGTAGCAGATAATGCCGTTAAATTTTGCAGCAAGGTACTATGTACCACAGTACATATTCTGATACAAAAAGATCCAATTTAAATCATCACATATTAGAATGGTCAGTGATAGATAAGATAACGTAACCCTCGTTCCGCTTATGCTCCATTTAGGGTTACGAATCGATCCCATTCAACGTATGGGAGCAGCGCCCGGAGTGATTCACACCGGGCGGTGTTTTGTCCTAATTCCGTTGTAAGTGGTTGGAAATATTAACGGGGGTGAAAGATAAATATATTTAGGTAAACCTTGAGGTGTTAAATAATCACTGCAGCAATCCATGGTAGACTTATATCCATCTGAAAATTTGAATGCATGAAATCTTCTTTCTGTCCGACATTTTCTTTACAAGTTGCTAGTTCATGCGCACTTGCCTCGTTTTTGAGATATCCTTATTTGGATCAATTTGATAGTAAAATCGACTTTTTCGTAGTAACAATTTCCATATTTGGCATATATGGATAGGCTCCGCCCATCGCGAGAGTCTACGTAAGGTGTTATGGCGGACAAGTAACAATTTTCAAATACGAAACCGGTCTTGAAGATAGAAACAGGGATTGTAACACTTATTTCGTATCACCATTACTTAAAATTGTTGGGAATATGAGATATAACCAGATATGCAAAAAGAAAGTTGAAACATTCACGGAACAAAAGTTTTAATTTGCTCCCATGCGCTGAATGAGATCGATTCGTAACCCTAAATAGAGCACAAGCGGAATGAGGGTTACGTTATCGTATCTAGGTCAGTGATAAAAGAAATGGGGTCATTTTTTTTTAAAACAGCCCTTATGAGAAAATGTGAATCTGATTGCAAGAAGGAAATCAAACATTTCATTTTAAATATACATAATAGTCCATCTCACTTTTTAACAATTCTAGCCATCTCTTTTTCATCCATATTGTTTTTTTTAGCAAGTTCATCTAAAACCACCAAAAAATCGGCCTTAACTTTTAGAGATGAATGGCATTTGTATTTGAAATGATCGAGTAGAAATTTCATTTCTTTTACAGTTAATTTTAACAAAGGTGAATCCTTATATTGTTCTAGTACTCTATCCCTTTCCTCTTTATACTATATCTTCTCCTTCAGCTTTGAGACATACATTCGAATGTCCTCATCAGATATACCAATTAATTGTGAAATAGATTCAAGGTCAGATTCCAGTTCTTCTGGAAAATTTTCAAAAATGTATTTTAAGTTTCTTGATGGAAGGAAAAAGTCTGGTATCCTAGCAAATTCTGGCACACAGCCCTCAATTTTGTACAAATCCTCAACCACTTGAACACTTTTCTCGTAAGCTAAGTAATGAAACTCGGGTAAACGAGTTATATCAATGATGGGCTGTATTTCAAAACGTCGCAAAGACCCTCTTCTCCAATTGTCGTCTGCACGATAAGCAGCAAAGCTATAATGTGTGAGAGTAGAATATTCTTTTGTATACCGAAATATATGAGATGCTCCTTTGACAATGTCCTCCTGCAAGTTGTACATATTACAGAGTTTGTTCCAAATTGGACCACAGGGTTTTATGAGAAAATTATGTTCTCTTCTGTGTTGGTCATCATCAACCTGTAAGAATTTCCTAAACTTTTCTTCATAGTGCTCTGGAAAAACCCAATCACACATAGGTGGTGGAGCATGGCCATCAATTGTATCTTTTGAGTAAGGCACTTTCTGAAGATGACGTATTGCTTCCTCTCGGGCAAAGTTCATGTTTTCCATGATTTTTTTTCAAATTCCAGATTCCTTGTTCTCTTTCATCAGCATGAACACACCTTGATGAAATCGGACCATCTTGACTCAGAGCTCTCTTTTCTGCAGTATGCAGTCTTTCAACAGAATGAAATTTTGATGCTCCCTCTGCTAGAATGAGAGTCTTCATTTTATCAAGATTAAGGATAAAACGTAGAACTGATGTGCAAAATTGTGTGAATTTGTTGCGGGGTCGTTCATCCCCACCATCATCAACAGTAACACGTATTTCAGAAACAAAATTGTCATTCTTGAGGAAGTGGCTTTTATACTTGTCAAGAAACATGATGAAAAGCAATTCATTCATATGACGGAAAACTGTACTTGCTTCAGAATAATGAATTGTCACAAGGGATGCACCATTGCCATGCACTCTGGTTTTAGACACTGTAACATTTCCCAAAATAGAATTTACCTTTTCCTCCCCTACAGTTTTATCTACTGACACAAACTGATATGTTGTTACAGACAGTGTCCGGCTTGAATCTTTATCCCAATCGTGGTCTGAATATTGGACCTTCATCCAGCTTTTGGAAGGTCTTTGGACAATTTCAACATCTGTATGGACTAATGCCTTATCATCTCTTGCGACAATGCTACCAGTATGCACTGATCTGAGTGAATATTGAAGGTCAGCCATTGCAAAATATTGATTAATGGAAGGTTTTACTTCTCCATCTCTGGTAGGTTTTCTTAGAGATATGTCCGGACAAATTTTCATAACTCTTGTAAATTTGCTTGAAGAAAATCTTAATTTAGAACTCGATATTATTGATATAAAGCTTCAGTATAAATTTCGTAAAAATGAAAGGAAAACACACATAGTTACATTGTATGCCTGCATGCCATTCATAAAAATATAAGCCGGGGAAACTTCATTCCAATTGGGCTAAAAAGTTAACTACGGAGAGACGGATGGACAAAGGACAGTCAGTGGTGACAATAGTTCAACTGATTTACGGCTCATTTGGTAGGCTAAGACTGTCAAACTTGCCTATCATGGTCACTCTAGGTAGTAATGAAAAGTGATCACTATAAACAGGTGACCTTTCTATACAGGTTCATTCCCTAATATTTCTATTATTTGGCTAGGAATAGTTTAAATATGACAGCATGATGTTCAAAATTTTGTGAAAACAAATGAAATTGTTTTTGTGATTATTTCTGTTCTTGATGGATTACACTGCAATTAATAACACATAAAATAATAAATGTTTTAACTTAAGAAATTGCAAAATTAATTCAAACATTTGAAAATTATCGAAACAGATTTCTGTATCCATACATTATAAATGAGAATTTCAGCTTGTGTTTTTAAGCTTAACTCTGAACACTACATTTGTATATACATAAATGTTATTTAACACACGTTTATAACACCCCCAGTTATGTTACGGATAACAAATAGATGATGTCATTGTAACCTGGCTACAAAATGTACATTTAGCTTTAAGGTTGCACCAGGTGATATGGTTTAGTATAACACATTTCTTGGCACTGGATCAAGAAGATAGTGAAGCTGATTGATCCCTAGTATACTAAATGCACTTTGTAACGAACATAATGTCAACGAATAGTTAATGGTATACCACATGCAAATGTACTTTAGTACTATATAACCATGTAACCCAAGCACCTGTGAAAAAAAAAATATATATTTTTCATATATACATTCTGTTACACAAATTAGAGATTCTTAATTTGTAATTGTATGTAGGGTTATTTTTATTAAAGAATATAATTTTAGTTGATTGCTGGTTGTTTCTTCCTGTAACAATTCTTTGACCATATAGCTGACTGTTCTGTGGTGATAAAGGAACGATATATCTGAATGTTCTGAAGTGATAAAGGAATGATATAGTTGAATGTTCTGAAGTGATAAAGGAATGATGTAGTTGAATGTTCTGTGATTGTAACATGATATCTAAAATATTTGTAACAAAATGTTTCATTCACATTTTTTTTTATTTCTACAGTAAATAATAATGGACTTACCCGACTCAAAATCAAGACAGAAGGCTTGAACTATGTTATCTGGAATAAATTGCACCAACCGGCTGAAAACCTAAAAAAAAAGATAGGCAAATTTAGTAAGTTATAAAGGAACATCTGGCTGAATATTCTGTGGTGATAAAGGAACAATATAAAAAATGTAGCTGAATGTTCTGTGGTGATAAGGGAACGATATAGCTAAATGTTCTGTGGTGATAAAGGAACGATATAACTGAATGTTCTGTGGTGATAAAGGAACGATATAGCTGAATGTTCTGTGGTGATAAAGGAACAATATAGCTAAATGTTCTGTGGTGATAACGGAGAGGTTTGGCACCGTAAAATCTTAATCAATCCACCATTTCTTTAGAAATGCCTGTACCAAGTCAGGGCCATTGCGGTTTTACCAGTTTTCTGGTTGTTGACTGATTTTGTCTGTTTATTGATTTATGAGTTTTGACTTTCCCTTTAGTAGATTGCGGTAGTTTTGTTATTACTTATATTTAAAAAAAAATAAATAAAAAGAAGTTACTGCTGTGTAGTCTTTCTTCTGTCTACTGGACATGAGGACGAAACACAATGGAACTTGCTTTACACAGTCGTCTTTCTGGACGAAGGCATGGATGGAGAAGAGCTGTGTAAACGGCTTCTGTACCACCTTAAATGTACCGTCCAAGTACCAACGTCTGGCGTTCTTTAGAAGGTCTAGTTGCTGCTGTGTGGCAAACATAACATGGCGTTTGATTCCAACGGTGACGTCACCAACTAAGAAGTCTTCACAATTAAGGAAATCTGTATCTATCTGTAATAATAANTTTTTTTTAATTTGTGAATCTATGACAATTTAAATCATAAATATGTGAATCGCGTGAATCACACCATCTTCATCCATCTTTATTTTGAAATTTAGCTGCTAATGTACCGGATATGCCTATTGCGCATACTCATAAAATTACTAGATTGCGATTGGTTCCCTGTGACAGGGAACAGCTGATGCATTTTTATCATTGGCTGCCTTCAAGTCCTCAGAAGGCGGAGAGAATCGGAGACGGAAAGGGCTTGAATTATTCGAGTTATGGGACCATGGGAAAAATTGGTCAACTCAAGAGGAGCTACGAAAACTGGAAGTGTAGTTTGTTTAATGTGGAAAGGGAGACAAATCGAGGGAAACTTTGAAAAGCTAACACCAGTATCGCATGTCCCGAATTTTCGGAACGATTTTATTGCTGTTTTGTTTTCTCTGTTAAATTCTTTGAATCTTGTGGAACGATTGATAACTTCTAGATATCTTTTTGTGTGTGTATGATTATGTTTTTCACCCACCATCATGACCTACTTTACGCAATATTTAGATATCCCCCCCCCCTTTATTTACTTATTTGTCTCTTCTTCCCATATTTCTCCCAAATCCCCTTTATTCAATTATAAATATATATGTACTGAAAAAGAGTTAATTCATATTGATATGGTGGACCTCACTTAATTAGTGATTTTTATTTCATAATTTCAGTTTACATGTTGTATATATTGTGTTGAGAGATTGCCACCCTCTTTGCACGTTAAAGAACCCAGTGTAACAGCTCATTATGAGCATTATGTTCATGATTTGTGGTCCATAGGAGACCTGTTGCACTGGCAAAATTCTCCGTCCCTACCCATCACATTTCCTTGTTTCGAGTCCTGTGGCGTTTAAATTATTCTCGTCCTGAATATTAAATGTAAGTTCAGTCTATCCATCATGCTATGCCAATTCATCATTATTAATATTATAAATGATAACAGCTTAAATATAAAGCCATTTGGCTATTCCAAATTATATTATGGATACCTATTAACAAGGTAAAAAATAAGAGAAGAAGAAAAAGTTTTTTTTGGGGGTATGATTCTGCCATTACTATACATGTGTTTATGCTTGGTAATTAAGATGAATTGCATGTATACATGATGGGTAGATTGCTATATGTCTTATGTAGATTGTTTTCTAATTGTTCCATCTTGTTGGAGAGGATTTGTATAGACATAGCCTGTTATCCAATCCTATTGATTTATCAATAAATATTTGAAATGAAAGGCATCTTGCACATTTGTTGTTTGTAGTTCATTCATGATCATTAATTATTTGGCCAATTTTAAAGATGCCAAAAATAACAGCTTGTCGGTGCTCTTTGATGTATGTAACAACCATATTTTCTATTGTTAATTGTGTTGATTGTAAATTTTTGTCTATATAAATGTAATTTATAAAAGTACCTGGTTAATTTTCTTTTATATATTGCATAAAAAACAAAGTAAGTAAGTAAGTATTTATTTCTATTCGGCATGTAATATAAACAATCAAAACATAAGCTCTTGAGAGATTTTTACCGAATATAAAAACAAATACATTAATATTAAAACAATACAATCAGTATGCAATTACAAAAATTAAAACAAATTATGAAGGGAAAAATACAGTCACTCCATTTCAACATAAAAGCAGTACAAAACAAAGCATGAAACTTAAAACAAGCAAAAAGCAACTAAAATACAGAAATTTAGACATTTAGTAATTTCCATAGAAATTATTTAACACCATTTAAAGAATAAAAATTTGAACATCTTAAAAAATTGAAATTTTCATAAAAATTAAAAGAAAGACATTACTAATAATTAAGAGATCTAAAATATATATATATATATATATATATAAACCAAAACATTGTACCTAAATCGGAAGCAAATTCTTTTAGCTTGTAAGTTTTTATTATTCCATCATCATGTAACAATATATAATTGAACAATACTCAGCACATAATTGTATAAGCACTAATAATATTTTCATTCTTTACTATAAACCATTAAGTACAAACACATCGTTATATAAAAGAGTTAAGACTCGCTAACACTGTCCTGGGATGTTGGTACGATGGTTGCATAAATATTGCCAACACTTCGTAGAAAGTCTGATGTTTTGATGGTCTTGGCTTCATATTTGTCCCACAATTCTGCTAGTCTGCCCTGAGATTTCCTGAAGGTGACCCTTTGGTATCTACGCAATGACTGTTCTTCAACTAGACGGACAGCTACCCCGACGGATCTGGCTTCTTTCATCAATGCAGGAACTAGCTTGTAGAAGTGCAGGTTGGACCCACCAGCTTTGCCTATGAAGCGATGATGCCAACCTGAAATGTACAAATGAGTCATTATATTGATGTATAAAAATTGTTAAATAAAAACATTAACAGACTACAGTAATATTTATATTAATGTTTATTTTCTTTATTTTACATCCACATAGCTGTCATTTAATTCCTTATGATATACTGGTCCGGGAGTATTTCTCGCCATTTTTTACTTTTTTATCCAATATTTTTAAGAAGCAGTGGAGAAACCTTTGTTTCACTCCATTATTATTTTGCATAACGATTTACCTACGAAATGAATTTTCATAAAGGAGAGCGCATCCACATAGCTGTCTTGGAATTCTTTGTAATATACAACTTATGTTTTATATGTATATGCATGTGTATATATCTGAGTATAAATAAATAAATTATAAAAATTACCTTCGACATCATTGTTGGTCCTGACCGTCTGACGGAACA
>MJUT01063501.1:4127-18933 GCA_002080005.1 Gigantidas platifrons
GGTTATGCTAGCCTACGGACTAATATATTACCCTCAATAATATAGTTTTAAATAGGCTTATATATATAATTGACAATACATTTCAATTTCTGAGTAGTACATTTGTATATATGACAAGTTTGGCAGTTTAGTATTCGTGTATTCCATATTTCAATTTAAAATGCTAACAGACCTCAACACACACCATAGTTATTTATATTTATTTTCGAATAACAAAAACATTTACAAATTATCCCGCATATATATATTTTAGTTATTAAGATATATAAAATATGAAAAAAGTATCTTTGATAAGTTCATGGTATAGCGTGGCATAGAAGGCAAAAAAGTCATATTTGTCAACGAAATCAAACATACAATCAAGGGAACGAAGCTTGTCTAGTACTTCAACAGATTGTTAGCACTCACTCCAAAAATGGCTTACACAACTGTATTTGTAGACATTATTACAAAAAAAATGATATCAGGTTATTTGATTGTAGTTGAGGTGTTTTTTGTTGTGTACAATTTGATCGAAGCTGATTTAAAGCTAAAATTAAAAGGTTGTTTGAGTACATAAACGTTGGAGAATGTCGAAGGTGATTCAGACTGGTAAGCAGTTACGTTTCTGCTCCACTAGTAGCACCCGTCGTGTTACTCTAGTTACAAACCCGGTGATAAGTAATGAATGATGAATGGGTCGGGAAGTGATTACCACAAGTGGGTCATATCTGTTGTCATTTGTGACACAGATATTCCGTAACGGTTAATCAAGTCATGGTGGCGACAGTGAAACTTTCGCGAAGTGATGACTTCAATTTACCCAAAAGGAACCCTTGGTTCAGTAGCTTCATTGTTAGCAGCAATCCTGTATCAAAGAAATTATCATAGAAACAACAAGCACTGGGATATCGGATCAACTGAGAGATATATACTCCATATGCAGGTACTGCTGGAATGTTTCTGCATATAAATGGAAAGTTCATAATGGGAAAATTGAAATCATCTCGCTTGTCATAAAGTTTCGTTCTTATCCTGCCCTTACTGTTAATTTGTAGGTGTAGGTTAATGCACGAAGCAGACATAGCAGTATCTGTGGTATCTCTAAGTATAATTAAGATCTAATTCATATATTTTTTAAGTACCAACTTTCAGTAGTTTTTATTTTTTTAGATATTGTGAACAGGATTAAAATTTTGCAAAACTCAAAATCTATTGCTTATCATTTTTCTGTACAGGGCCAACAAACTACATTTTTTTTTTATCATAATGCAATAAAAGACTGATATATGTCATACTGCCTGTTTACTTGAATAGCACACAAAAAACATAATTCGTGTAAATCAGGCTTCAAAGACTTTTTGTCCAAAACAAAGGACAACGACAGGGACGATTAAGTTTATTAAAGTGAAGAATACAAATACTAAAAATACCACACTGTCGGAACAATTCCAAAATTCAATAGAAAAATCGTAGAAAGAGACAAAGTCGATATCCCTAGGACACATATACATTACTGTTCACTTTCCTGACTTGGTTCAGAAACTTCAATATAAAGTGGCGTGGTTAAATAGTTTTGTAGGTCCAAATCTCACCTCTTCGTGAAATGATGCGATCATGCAGGTGTCTTCCACATTTAATAACTAAAATGCTAATCCTCACATATATCCCTGAGTACAGTTTTATTATAAAGAACGCCATAATCTTCAAAATCATAATTCTATATTAATTCGCGACACCGAAGTTGTCAGATGCATAATATAATTAAAATTAGATATCGGTACAGGTAGTATACAAGGTATTCGTAAGACATTATAGTGAGTCAACTGTGAACAAAGTCATAATTGGCAATACCATCTTTCATCATCTTCACGAAATTGACAGAATACTTTCCAACCAGGTGTTGTTCCGAAATTTTTTTTTTAAAGATAAGATACGACGATTCTTTAAAGCCCTTTTTTAATAGTTTAGTACTCAGAATACGGTGAAGTTGTAAAAAAGTATTAATGTACAAGCTCGAGCGTAACGTATGAGTTGTGAAATAAAAACTTCATACAAAAGTGCGGTTGGTATATACTACTATCAAGATGTGGAAACTTTATAATGGCAAACTTGAAGTCTTGTCTTCAGTCATAGAGTCTGGTAGAAGCTGGACATTGGTGTCAAATATGAGGTAAATGTCAAGAAATGAGACAGAGACAGTTGTCTCTTTAATATCGAATTCTTTGGGGGTATAATAATGGAATACATTTAGTAAAGTTTGGATTATTAATTGACAGAACATCATCAATATACATGAAAGTGAGATTAAGGACTTTAGCGTCTGTAAATCTTTTGTCTTTATTATAAACTCTATATTATAGGAGTTAACGAAAAGATAAACAACGAGAGGAGCACAGTCTTCCCCATTGAAATGCCAATGATTTGTTGAAAAATTGTGCCCTCCGAACGCGACAAATATGTTATAAAGAACTCCAACATACTGATGACTTCATTGTCTTTCTGTGTAGCACTATTTGCCTTTTGTTTCGTACTTGACAAAAATCAAATTAAAACTTCCAAAAAAAAGTTAATTCGCGACTTTGTAACGTTGCCTACCATTTTAAAGTAAAAATGCGTTGTGAATAAATTTCTTTTTAGTTTTTTTTTATGGGGAATGGTACGAAAATTATAATGATCTAAAAGATCTTCCACATTTGATTGATGTTATTACTCGAATATACATTGTCTTAGTATGATTGTAGTCCTTCTTTGACTGCAGACAAACTGCTTGTAATAATTTGCTGAACATATAGAAGAACTAGCGATATACCTTTCTCTTTTTTGATTCTTCTTAAGATTTGGTATCCAAACTGATCTTTTTAGTAATATCTTAAATTGTTGTTTTGAAGATTTTTTAAAATTATTATTAAAAAGGTATGTGTACCGAAAACCTTCCGAAGACATGATGTTTTTAATCTTTGCTTTTTATGTACCAGTATTATTATGTATCTACAATGAAGGACCCCATATACAGCCATTACATTCACGTGAATATTTATATGTTTCAGATAATCATATATTAGTGATTACACAGTATTTATGTTGAATGATTCCACAATAATTATGTATCAATTATTCCACAATAATCATATATCAATTATTCCACAATAATCATGTATCAACTATTCCGTAATAATCATGTATTAATGATTCCTTAGTAATCATGTATCAATGATTCCACAATAATCATGTATTAATGATTCTACAATAATCATGTATCAATTATTCTACAATAATCATGTATCAATGATTCTACTGTAATCATGTATCAATGATTCTACAATAATCATGTATCAATGATTCCACAATAATCATGTATTAATAATTATACAATAAGCATGTATCAATGATTCCACAATAATCATGTATTAATGATTCTACAATAATCATGTATCAATGATTCTACAATAATCATGTATCAATGATTCCACAATAATCATGTATTAATAATTCTACAATAATCATGTATCAATGATTCTACAATAATCATGTATCAATGATTCTGCAATAATCATTTATCAATGATTCCACAATAATCATGTATTAATAATTCTACAATAATCATGTATCTATGATTCAACAATAATCATGTATTAATGATTCTACAATAATCATGTATTAATGATTCCACAATAATCATGTATTAATGATTCTACAATAATCATGTATCAATGATTCAACAATAATCATGTATCAATGATTCTACAATAATCATGTACAATGTATCAATGATTCTACAATAATCATGTATTAATGATTCCACACTAATCATGTATTAATGATTCTTCAATCATGCATTAGTGATCAAGAATAATATTTTTTTCAGGCAATGATGTTCAGTTTGATTCACATTTTTATCCTGGGAATATCAGTTGCTGATATATCTCCTCAGAAGTACGTAGAGATTAATTAATCTGACTTAAAATGTAACTGACTATTACAAATATCATGGTTATACATAACATATTGTAAATTGTAAACTAACGAAACTGAAAACAATTTTCAATATACATTTGTGTATATATTTTTTACTCTGTCTAATTTTACATGGTAACATTTGCTACAGAATGATAGAGTTGAAAACAAAGTGCTGACTTAGTACCCAACTACAAGTAATAAAGTATCATTTTCTGTGTCTGATATGTGACAAAATTCTGATATTACTGCAAACATATTTGAATAAAATGCAATAGTCTTTTAAAAAAAATATATAGCAAGATTTAGAAGAAGACAATCGTACTTCAGAATAAAAATTGTTTCTCTTACACTGTATAGACAATGTCTAGCAGGCATGGGAACATCGTAATGAAGTTAAAACACTATTGTTTCCAACCTATTGTGAAATCTACAAAACAAAGTCGTAATAAATATTCTTTTCTTTCAGTATTTGTTCATGTAGCTACACATACACATCATATTATACAACTTCCTGCAATTATATACAAAGATGTACCCGTTCAAGGTAAGATTGTTGTTAATCATTATGCAACTGTATTGTTGTGTGTGGCTTTTCACTTTATATGGTTTACCTCACTTTTCACAAGCATCGCGAGGTAAAAGTCTTTCCACACAAATAAAGATATTTCATATACAGTCCATGGACATAAGTATTCGTCACCTTCGATTTTTTACTATATAATTCTATTCTTACTAGAATTTATCAATAACTCGTAATCCGATTGGATATCGTCACTTATTCTACGTCATTCGAAAGGAATTTATAAATCAATATTTCCGTTTGCCAGACTACGTTTTCCCCTGGTCATTCCACGCGTATAAATCTACGAGCAATGATACTAAGGGGTTCTGCTGGAAGGATATGCCATCTTGAAAATGTGAAATCCTACATGTCATATTTACAACAATACACAAAAATAATTAAAAAGCTTACCTTGAAAACTTATTTTAGTTAAATTGTATCAAAGTTGAAGCGTACACGAAGCCAAATAACGTCTAATCTTTACGTTTCAAACTGGAAGTCTTCATATGACGTCAATGACGTCATGTTGGTTATGTTCCAAAGTCGTCAATAACATTTGGCGTATTTTTTTTTCCAGTATATAATCGTATGTGTATTGTATGTCCATTGTTTGAGGCTCTCCTTGTGTATTTCTTTAATAGTATTTAGCGTCGAAAACAAACACGATGTCCAAGAATAAGAATTATAAGGATTAAACACTGTGTTTTTAGGACATTATGTATGTATAAACTCCGGCAGCTCACTCACAAACTTTAATGAGACAGCACAGTTCCTATTTTTAGCCGTGTGAGCTATATAGAATCTAACACGGGGGGGGGGATACAAGATAGGGAAATCTCCGACACCCGAGGTAAGATTTCAATCGTCCTCTTACGAGGCGCGCTTGCCGAGTTAGAGAACGATTGAAATCTTACCCAAGGGTGTCGGAGATTTCCCTATCTTGTACTTTTTTCGGTTTTTGATTTTATTTCTCACTAAGCACCTAATTGTTTTGTTTTCATTCAATCGAGCGTTTTCCCGCAAATTTTGTTTCCATTTGATGTAAATATTCAATTTATGTATCTGTGTCTTGGCAGTATTTTAAATGTAATTCATAATAAAAATACAATGTATTTAATAAATATATGATAATTGTTACTACCACAGCAATAAAAACCTGTAAAAATATTTGAATTTGGTCATAGGGAAGTAATTGCTTTCTTTACGTAAATTACTAACAAGGGAGAGCACTCTATTATTTACTCAAAGTAAACAAAAATTGACTGGAAGAGACCAATATAAATCTTTCCCGCGGGTGTCTGAGATTTTTCCGTCTTGCCCTCTTACCGGTGATTGATTCTTTTTCTCACTAATTTAACAAGAGGATATTTTTATTTGACAGCTATGCACTTTTAGCAGACGATGTAAACAAACAGAGTTATTTCCCCTTAATTTATGTAAGCGTGTGTTTTTGATGAAAGGGATGCATGTTTCTATTGTAACCTAATTTTCGGGGTCAGTTGATAAGTAGCTGACTAGATAAATAAACAAAACGTAAATATTTAAGCGATTTTATTGATACAATGACATTTTGCGAAACGTAACATTTTTGCGGGAAAAGTAGCGTGAAATTCTTATCTCACCCACGGGTTGAGACAAGGATATCTCACACGGCTAAAAATAGGAACTGTGCTGTCTCATTAGTGAGAAATCCTTTTCTCACTTTTGAGATAGAGCAGTTCCTGTTTTTGCCGGTGTGAGATTTCCTTTTCTCACTTTTGAGGCAGACCAGTTCCTATTTTTAGCAATGTGAGATTGTCTTATCTTGCACTAGTGCAAGACAAAAAAAACACGTGCGTTTTATCGGCAAATGCATGCTGTACAGTTTATGTCAACTGCCCCCCCCCCCCCAGTTCTCCATGATTCACCAATAAAACCACGATTCTATTACATAAGTATTTTAAATTAATATATGTATACTATTCTGCTAGCTAACAATTTAACTATCGTGCACCTTTCATGTTTCACGGTGCATGACTCTCTTCCAGTCAATTTGTTTACTTGGAGTAAATAATAGAGTGCTCTCCCTTGTTAGTAACTAACGTTATCTCCCTTTGACCAAATTCAAATATTTTTTCACAGCCACAGGTGTTTATCGACGCTGTTGTAGTGTTGAGTTACATTTATAATATATTTATTAAATACATTGTATTTTATTATGAAATACTGCCAAGACTCGGATGCATATATGAATAAACTAAATATTTACTTCAGCAATGGAAACAAAATTTGCGGGAAAACGCTCGATCGGGATTGTAAACAAAACAATTAGGTAACAGCTGATAAAAGTGAGAAATAAAATCAAACACCGGCAAAAAGTGAAGACAGGGAAATCTCCGACACCCTCGGGTATGATTTCAATCGCTCGCTGACTCGGCGAGCCTCGTCAGCGAACGGTTGAAATCTTACCATCGGGTGTCGGAGATTTCCCTGTCTTGCACTTTTGCCGGTCTTAGATTCTATATTTCTCACTTTTGAGACAGACCAGTTCCTATTTTTAGCGATGTGAGATTGTCTTATCTTGCACTAGTGCAAGACAAAAAAATCACGTGCGTTTTACCGACAAATACATGCTGTACAGTTTATGTCAACTGCCCCCAGTTCTCCATGCTTCACCAATAAAACCACGATTCTATTACATAAGTATTTTTATATTAATGTATGTATACTATTCTGCTAGCTAATAATTTAACTATCGTGCACCTTTCATGTTTCACGGTGTATGATTTTCAAGTCAATGTTTGTTTACTTTGAGTAAATAATAGAGTTCTCTCCCTTGTTAGTAAATAACGTACCTCCCTTTGACCAAATTCAAATATTTTTTCACAGCCACAGGTGTAGTGTTGAGTTACATTTATCATATATGTATTAAATACATTTTAATTTATTATGAAATACATTTAAAATACTGCCAAGACACGGATGCATATGAATAAATTGAATATTTACTTCAGCAATGGAAACAAAATTTGCGGGAAAACGCTCGATCGGGAATGTAAACAAAACAATTAGGTAACAGCTGATAAAAATGAGAAATAAAATCAAACACCGGCAAAAAGTGCAAGACAGGGAAATCTCCGACACTCTCGGGTAAGATTTCAATCGTTCGCTGACTCGGCGAGCCTCGTCAGCGAACGATTGTAATCTTACCCTCGGGTGTCGGAGATTTCCCTGTCTTGCACTTTTGCCGGTGTTAGATTCTATATGTCTGAACCCGTCGGTGAGATAAGAATTTCACGCTTATTTTCCCATAAAAATGCTACGTTTCGCAAAATATCATTCTAAGCCGGGAATGTCACATTATATACCTGTCTGTTATCTGAATAACAGATATATTACGGATTTGACCATTTGTTTTTTAAAATACAGAATCCAATCGTATTAAATATATTTGTGTCTTTTATTTCCATTTTTCCGTATTTCTAGATGCCTTTTTCTCACCCCTTGGCCCTTGGATAAAGTAGTCCATTAATTTAGGTGAAAAAGATTTTTCTTTCTCACTTTTGAGATAGAGCAGTTCCTGTTTTTGCCGGTGTGAGATTTCCTTTTGTCACCCCTTGGATAAAGTAGTCCATTAATTTAGGTGAAAAAGATTTTTCTATCTTACCCCGGCTCCAGGGTAAGACAAGCTACACGCCGTTTTTCCTGCAAAACTGTTTTCCATTGTTGAATTAAATTGTCGATTTATAGTGTCTTGGCAGTATTTTAAATGTATTTCACAATAAAATACAATTTATTTTATAAATATATTATATAAATTCTACTACAACCGCGATAAATGCCTGTAAAAAAGTTGTTTGACGTTGCTCAAAAAGGAGGTATTTTTTTTTATTTACACGTTAGTTACGTTAGTTACCGAACAAGGGAGAGCACTCTATATTTTCTTAACGTAAGCAAATATTGACACGATAGAAAGAGATGAGAAAAAGGGGCAAACATCGTAAAAGGTGTAAGACTTTGTTATTGTAGAATCTATCCCAAGTGTCACTTTATTATTTTGAACCTCTTTAAAGCTGTAAAATGAAAATCTTGTTTTACTTTTATTACGTGGCATTTTGGGCCTGTGATACGGTTCGCAAATTAATGCGCCAAAACTACACAAAAAGTAAACACACATTGACACGGTAGAAAGGGGTGAGAAAAAGAGTCAAACACCGTAAAAGGTGCAAGATAGTAAAATCTGTGACACCCTCGGGTAAGATTTAAATCGTATCAGACTCGGACAAGCTTCGTCCGATACGATTTAAATCTTACCCTCGGGTGTCACAGATTTTACTATCTTACACCTCTCCCGGTGTTAGACCCTATATTTCTCACCCCTTGGATAAAGTAGTCCATTAATTTAGGTGAAAAAGATTTTTCTATCTTACCCTGGCTCCAGGGTAAGACAAGCTACACGCCGTTTTTCCCGCAAAATTGTTTTCCATTGTTGAATTAAATTGTCGATTTATAGTGTCTTGGCAGTATTTTAAATGTATTTCACAATAAAATACAATGTATTTGATAAATATATCATATAAATGCTACTACAACCGCGATAAATGCCTGTAAAAAAGTTGTTTGACGTTGGTGAAAAAGGAGGTAATTTTGTTTATTTACGTTAGATACGTTAGTTACCGAACAAGGGAGAGCACTCTATATATTTTCTCGACGTAAACAAATATTGACACGATAGAAAGAGATGAGAAAAAGGGGCAAACTTCGTAAAAGGTGTAAGATTTGGTTATTGTAGAATCTATCACAAGTTTGTTAACTTTATTATATTGAACCTCTTTAAAGCTGTAAAATGAAAATCTTGTTTTATTTTATTACGTGGCATTTTGGTCCTGTGATACGGTTCGCAAATTAATGCGCCAAAACTACACAAAAAGTAAACAAACATTGACACGGTAGAAAGGGGTGAGAAAAAGAGTCAAACACCGTAAAAGGTACAAGATAGTAAAATCTGTGACACCCTCGGGTAAGATTTAAATCGTATCAGACTCGGACAAGCCTCGTCCGATACGATTTAAATCTTACCCTCGGGTGTCACAGATTTTACTATCTTGCACCTCTCCCGGTGTTAGACCCTATATTTCCGTACCTTTGACGTCATTCTTCAATGACGTCAAAATATGTGTCACGTCATATCTCATGAAGGAAAATACTGTACTTTCAATAAAATATTAGTGAGAAAAAGAATCAAACACCGGTAAGAGGGCAAGACGGAAAAATCTCAGACACCCGCAAAAAGATTTCTATTCGGACTTTATTCAGTTGGTGAGTGAGCTGCCGGTGTTTATGCATAGATAATTTCCTAAAAAACAGTGTTTAATCCTATAATATTTCATATAAAACCACATTTTAAAAAAAAAATAGTTTAAAGCTATCTCTGGGCAGATTTTTATGAATTTATTTCAAGACACGCAAAATTCTTTGAATTTTATTTGTTTATCTGATAGTAATTTTTGTCTGCATGCTTTGTGTTTTCTGGTGATTTAAACACAAATGTTGATTTTTCCGATTTTATTTTTGTTTAAATATATAGCAAATTTGACGTCAGAAAACAAAAATTGTCTTTAAATCATAAGAAAATAAAGACAATCTAACGGAAAATCATGTTAAAATAAACAAATAACCTTTAAATGTGTCTGCTTCTTCTGGTGAAAAAATGATCAAAATCCGTTTAGAAATGACTTCACAATACATTTTTTTTTTGAAAAATGTGGTTTTATATGAAATATACATAGACGTTACGCACGATGATAGATAATCTTATATATTGTTCTGAATATGAAGTTTCTATTCAATTAAGTTGACACAAAACACGCATTTTTTTGTATTTTAAACTTGTATGAACCTACTCCGCCTACGAATTGATAGAATTGTGTCATAATTATCGGGAATACTTAATAAAATGACACGAATTATTGCTAAAACGTCATGGTGGTTGCAGTATTAGCTGACGATCCTAATTATGATTACTACCTTCTAAAACTGACAACAGGAACAAAAACAATTGAACAGAGATTTTCTGATAGTTGGGGTGTCACATTTGATCGTGGTTAAAAAATTGTAAGAGGATTATATTACAACAAGGTACAAAGCAAGCCATTTTTATTCAAACTGATTCCCCGGAAAACTGCCGCATGTTATTCTGCCGCGATCCGTTTCATTTGTGCAGAATTAGAAGGAGATATAATTACTGTTCCGGAAGAGTTACATCTTGACATTCTTCAAAATCTTTAGATCCACGTATTCAATAAATAAATGAAATATTTGCATAAACTCTCCACCTTGATTATTAATATACCACCCTCTCGTGAAGCGAGTGGTATACAGTATTAAGAATGTCTGTCCGTCCGTTCGCAACTCATATAACTACTCAATTGATTGAAGAGAAACTTATACAACAGATTTAAACTACATTGTAGTTGTGCACTATGATTTTAGTTTTTTCAGTGGATGTCTGTAATGTTGATGGAGAGGGCGGGGTATAGGTGAGCTTACTTGAATATATGTATACATTTGTATTTCTACAAAACAAAATCCATTCATTCAAAGTGCCAAATAGGGTTTAGAAAATGATCTTTTTGTAAAGACAGTTATTCCGATCGGGAAGTCTTGAAAGACTTACAACATTGAGATTAAAATGCATATAGAAAACCTGACAAAGTATAATTAGAATTTCAATTTACAAACTTCACCACAATTCAATTTTGAAACATGACTATATGAATATCCCATAACAGAAAAAAGTAATGAAAAGAGGTGAGTGTCAGTAAATTTCGGAAAACCAAAATAATAGATAGCAACAGGGACAAACACACACACATGACAAATTGATAAATATATCCCGGGCTGAATAAAATGCATTTAAGCCACGTTGCTTTTGCTACACGAATTTTCGTGCTAAGACGTCGAAATCTGACGTTACCGTATAAGATGCAATACGTGCGTAACGTCATAGCGTAAAATCGAGGGTGACGAATAAAATGTACCATTGACTGTAAAGTCATTTATTTTGAAATAATTCTATTCTTACTAGAATTTATCAATAACTCGTAATCTAATTGCATATCGTCACTTATTCTACGTCATAACCAACCAACATGACGTCATTGGTATCATATGAATACTTCCAGTTTGAAACGTAAAGATTAGACGTTATTTGGCTTCGTGTATGCTTCAAGTTTGATACAATTTAACTGAAATAAGTGTTCAAGGTAAGCTTTTTAAATATTTTTGTGTATTGTTGTAAATATGACATGTAGAATTTCACATTTTCAAGATGGCAGATCCTTGTTAGTATCATTGCTCGTAGATTTGTACGCGTGGAATGACCGGGGGAAAAGTAGTCTGGTAAGCGGAAATATCGATTTATAAATTCCTTTTGAATGACGTAGAATAAGTAACGATATCCAATCAGATTACGAGTTATTAATAAATTCTAGTAAGAATAGAATTATAAATCAATATTTCCGTTTACTGGACTACTTTTTTTTGCAGCGTTACGGCGTAGGAATATGAAAAAAATAATCCACCAAGAATTATTAGTATTTAACGTCGAAAACAAACACGATGTCCAAGAATAAGAATTATAAGGATTAAACACTGTGTTTTTAGGAAATTATGTATGTATAAACTCCGGCAGCTCACTCACAACCTTTACATAAAGTCCTTCGGACTTTATTCAGTTTGTGAATGAGTAGCCGGAGTTTATACATAGATAATTTCCTAAAAAACAGTGTTTAATTCTATAATAAATTCTCCTGATGTAATTTCATAGCCGACTTTCTTGAATGTTCACCTTTAAAAGCAGAATTAAAATGAGTTTATTTTCATATCTCTTTTCTACTTTTTTTTTTATTTACAAACATTTATGATTTAAACGTAAATGTTGATGCAAAATGACACAAATGTCTATGATTATATAGTAATATTAAAAAAAAGTTTGAGGGTACCAAAAGGGTAATCAGAGAGCCGGAAATTGAAAATGGCAAAAAAGGCCACAAGGACTAACAATGATAACTTTAATATTACACAGAAATCAAGTGCTATGGAATGTTAGGCAGTTTCAGCCCCACTAGTGGCAGAAATGGGTTGACCAAAATTAAAATACGGTTTTATATGAAATACTGAACATATATATCATGTTTGGGAGGGGTATTTGCGAAAAATACTAGTCGAGAGACGAAAAATTTCCTGAGCCGATAGGCGAGGGAAATTTAGTCTCAAGACTGGTATTTTTCGCAAATACTCCTCCCAATATGATATATCTCTTTAATTACACCGAATATTATTTAGAACACTGGTTAAATAAATAATACCTTTCGTTTGTCGTTTTCAGGAATATTCTGTTTTTATTGTTTGTTTCAGGAACGTTTTAACTTGTTATAAACCTTTTGAGGAATTTTGATTTTTGTGCTGTTGCCGTCTGACATTATCTTACTGTTTTACGTTTACATCGGAACACTTCCGGGTTCAAATTTGATTAATCACGTTACCTTACGTATAAAGGTAAAGAAGAATTATTCCGAATAAATTTGGCGGTTTGAGGCACGCGAGGGTAAAAAAGTGAAATACATTTCCGCAAATACCACGGTACAGAGGGAAAACAAGTTAAATCCTCATGCAAATACCTCGGTAGCGGTAAAAATGAACGAAATTAATCCTAAATATGAAAATACACGAAAAATACACCGGCTATTAACCAATCAAATCCAGGATTCTTATATAAGGTGTAATTAACAGGGAAATATATTTGTGTGTGAAGACTTTTGACCCATTACTGTATGCCTGGTATGTGATTTACTGTATCGTACAAAGAAAAGAGTCATTTACAAATCACTGTAATAAAACAAATAAAATGCTTAAAATAAACATTGAAAGGAAAAAAAGACGATACTACTTATTAGAATTCTTACTATTGGAAGAATGAAAAGTTTTATTTATTTTATTGGAAACTGTGATGTTTGTATTTCACTCTAAAATATCGTAGAAAACAATATATGTGTTAATTCAATAAGCACAGGATATTATGAAAATAATGTACCTATTGTGCATCAAATTTAAAACACCACTTTCATATCACATCTATTTTTCGAACAATGTATAATTATTGATCTACAAAACTTTAATAAAACACATTTTGCTTCAAATCCATAAATTGAAATATAATACATTATTTTTATTATTATTATAGGGATAGAGTTGGATACAGACACTGCTGTTGCGATAATTATGACCACTATCCTCAATGCTATGGTAAGATTCTCTATTTATATCCTATCATTTCTTACAAAAACAACAAAAGGGAATCCTTGGCGCAGCATCAAACGAATACAGTAAGTTGACAAGGGTTTCCTTCTACACCAGTTTTACTGAAAACTATTCTGGGAAATTTGAACATGGAACAAAAACAGATATAACAAGGGACAGACATTATTTATTTTCTAAGCTATACATAAAGAGTATAAATTGAATTTAACATGACATGCAACAGAAGTTGATGCCATATTGCAGTGGGCCGGGGGTTCAGAATGTCGTCCTTTGATGGGTAGTTATCATTCCGAAGACAAATGCTAATGGAGCTCCTATTAATATCTGACTGCAGACTATTGGCCACTAAATAAAGTTTATATGTTGAGTTTCCGGTTGTGATTGTTCCTGACCGAGTGCCCAATAAATCTGCGGACAGTACCTCACGAGTCTCAGATTGTTTGCATGTATACCAGAACAATTGAAAGTTAATGATTTATTATGCTTAACAATATAAGTTGAATACGATTATAACAATAAGAATATAGCGACAATGTGGTTACTATGGCGTCTCTACTCTACAATCGACCAGAAATAAATTAAAGTTAGTACAGTAGCTCAAAATTGGTATACTCTGGTACAATAAAAATATGGGAAACGGGCGTAATATAAATGTTACATATATATCTATCTATCACATATATCAAATATACTCTTAACTATGTATTCATATCATGTTCAATAAGTGCAAAAATATGAGTGTGTCGACATGTACAGCGTGTCGTGGTTTCGGCCGTAAAAGTGTAGTTTATCTAGACTCAGATAGTTCACCAGTTAGATAAATAATATACAGTTCTTCAAATGTATCAATATACACTACATTAACTTATTTGTAAACCACAGATATTGCCTTGTGTAGATAAATGTCTTTATTGGCGACACGGTTATAGTGTCCTCACGGCGACACGGTGAACGCAATTTATATATGATTATAGGCCATGGGATGCACCGTGCACCCCCCCCCCC
>MJUT01063501.1:19735-45155 GCA_002080005.1 Gigantidas platifrons
TTTTAGAGGGGTAGGGCTAATATTTTGCTATTTATTTGTTAATCAGTAGGTAGAAGGAACATAATTATTCCCTTTTTACATTGTTATAGTATCCAGATACGAAAATCAACCGTCATTATGATGCGGTATCCTTTATTTTATTAGTAAAATTAAGATATAAGCAGAATCCTGTGAAGATCTGCAAAATTGAAAATATCCCATTTTTCAAGTATTTTGACCACAAAGATCACTTCATAAAGAATTATTAATGCTTCATTTATTCAATGTGATATATTTGTTTAGTTTAGTATATAAAAGATCGCATTTTAGTATGAAATATTTTTTTATCTAAACTTTTAAGGGAAACAATTTATTTTTTTGTCATTTCAGGAAGAGGGAGGGGTAGGTTTTTCACGTCTGACAAAATATGATAGGCACAAAGTGTATATATCTTGTATTCAATTGAAAGTTAATACTATCAGCTTTCATTTGATACCATATTGATATACTTTCAAGACTGTTTAGTATACATTTAAAGCTCGCAAAGACAAAAATTGAAAAAAATCAAAAATCCTCAAAAAGATGCGACAGGGTGTAAATATCAGCCTCAAACGGCAAGTTCGTCCCAAAATTTTCAATGCTAACATGTTATTTCTTCAAGAGGATATATAGGAGGACTTAAAACAATATGTTAACATGGAAGGTGGGGTGTACGGGGGGTTATGCTAGCCCACGGACTAATACTGATGAGAAAATATTATGCGATTTTCGGCAGGGTAAGGGGTAATATTTTGCCGCTAGAAGCCCTATGCAGGGTGGTACTTGAACAAATTTTATTTTAAGATATCTCCATAACATAACTTCACACGACAGATGTATAATTTGGTTGTCAATTTATACTATGAAAAAGATATTACGTGCTTTGGGCTGAATAGAGCTAAAATCGGCAAAAATCATAATATTCCTTTTTTCTGCAATCTACACTACAAAGCATGTTTTTTGATGATGTAATGGGTTTAATTTTCCGTAAATGCAATAGTTTTAATAAATTCATTATAAAAATATCATCAAAGTTGTGTAATATTTTGTCTATTGAAAACAAAAGGCGAACAAACTCGTTTTTACGCAATTTTATCAGGGGTAGGGATAGATTTTTTTCCTCCTACGATTACTGAACTTCATAAAATATTAATAACTTGTATTCATTTGAACGATAATATATTCAGCTAACCACCAAACCCCACTTTTTATATTCTAATAGTTGTTCATAAGCTACAAGACATCAGCAACAGTGAAGAATGAAAAAAATCTCAAAATCCGGCATAATTGTCGAAAGGATGTAAAAAAAAAAAGGGCTCAAAAATGTAAGTTCATCTCAAAATATTCAATGTTCACATTTTTTTTCTCAAGAGGATATATAGGAGGACTTAAAAAAATATGTTAACATGGAAGGTGGGGGGGGGGGGGGTGCACGGTGGTTATGCTAGCCCACGGACTATATATAGTGTCTTGACGGCGACACGGTGAATGCAATTCGGTTGTTTCGAATCATGTTAATTCCGACCACGTTCCGTCATTTTCGTGTCTTAACGTCTGAACAAATAGGCAGGCGACTTCCGGTGTTTACGCTATTACTGTGACAACGTCAGCATATCATAGTCGTAGATGCGGTAGATTATAAGTATTTGTAATATGGAGACGCCAAGGAAACTGCTGAATAAATACTGGTGTTCGGTACCCCATTATCTGTCTTATATAAGAAATATATAGATAAAGGCAGATCGTTTTCCTTTCATGATGCTGACAGCCAGAAATAAAGAAAGAAAACAAATTTAATTTTAAAGAATTATTTGTCTCTGCGTTGAAGTCTTTGATACAAATAAAATAATTTAATTGATATCTGTCTTTTACAGAAAATGTTAAGATATTTTTAGCTTGAGAATCGAACGTTAAAACGGCACATATCGATTGGAGTTTTTGTTGTGTACATTGACACCGGAAGCTCAGGACCAGCAGTTCCATCGAAATCACGTGATCTGGCAGACGAAAATAACAACATTTTGACGGAATGGAAATGATTCGAAACAACCGAAATATGTGATTATATATATAGTGTCTTGACGGCGACACGGTGAATACAATTAATACACAGGTATTATTATGGTGTCTTGACAATGACACGATATAACTTCTGTTTTCTACTGACAAATAGTCCACAGGTTGGTGATTCCGATACCAAAGAGGTGATTGTCGTACAGACAATATTCTTCTTAGAATATGTTTAAACTGCTATGGCAATATATCCGGATAAATAGAATACTATTTTCGGTAGTAAAGTCTACGACACGGTGTGTGTCGCTCCTGATATAGAATGTAGAAAAGTGTCAAAATTGTAGGTAAATGCCGACTTCTATTTACTTTCTATATGGATAAACTGCAGTGTGTGTCCAATAAAATGCGACACTATGCTAACCTTCAAATTTAACGTAGAGCTATTGGATTCCTAATACTGTCGATATACTGATTTGAGACTCTTTATAAGTATTTGAAAATTGCGCCCAGCAAAGACAAGACTGAACCCGAGTGTGCTTAACTTCGGAATTTATACCCATACGACACGACACGACACTATCTTAAAACATACAAATAACGTGACGTTTAGACACTCTCAAGACGTCATTCACGTCTGAACACTTGCAATGATTCCCATGATGCATTGCGTATAAATATGACAACAATGGCGTCTAACACTGTACTACGGCAAAGTGTGTCGGATGATGAAAACATAAATAGGACTTGTTTAATGTGTGGGGAAATAACATAAAAGCTACTGTGATGTACCAACAAACATAACGGATAAGCTAATAACTTATTATTATCACCGATAACAGTGTGTACAGTAAATGAGAACATGAAAAAAGGGGGGAAGTGACGACATGGTGAGAGTTCAAAGGAAAATACATGTTAAACAACATCCTAATTATAAGGATAACTCTCCCTATTTACACAATTATAATACATATTGTTTACATATAACATCAACCAATAATGATATAACCGATCCCTAAACATACAGTTATGTGCCATATATCTGTTCCCACTCAAATAATTTACTACAAAATGTATATATCGTGTCGTGACATCTGCTCGGTCATGCAATAAAGTTTGTGACTTGTTTTGATTTACCATTCTCGCGCAGCACGAGGCCAATGACGTCATTCTGTATATTTATGACGTATATAAGACGCCGAAGCAGGTTTTTAAAACTTGAAGATTATAAAATGCGATCAAAACAGGTAACATTGAATTGACCAAATTTCATACAAGTAAAAAAACTCCTTTTTACTAATGTCTTTTTTACCTGGTCATTCTGCCTGTGAAATATATTTTAAGCGATGGTATTCCCCGAGCATTTTTAACTTTCCGGTTTGTTAACATAATCGTCATCACAATTCATGACCGTTTGTGGAATGTAGGCCAAGCAAATTGTATTTTAAAATACTTTGAAAATATGACGATTGATCTTTCAGATTCCACCATTTTTGTGTGTGTTCATTGTAAGTTAGAGATATTAAATGTGATTAAAATAAATTTAAATCAGTTATTAATTGTTTTCCAAAAATACGGCAGAATGTAGTCAGTCTAATAGATTGTATTGACAAGCAAAAACACCAAATTCATTGGATTAAATACAAATGTACAGTATTTTATATGCCATTTATGGGTAGGCAAGTTTAATATTTGCATCAAATAATTAATTTTTAATACTTCAATTTCAAACTATTTAAAAGAAAACATCTTTCGACATTTTTCAGACAAAACAATTACACTGAAAAAGCTAAAATACTGTACTTTCTAAATCCGGTTTACATTTTAAGTTTGGTTAGCCTAAGACAAAACCATGTGCTTTATTGACCTTTGACCGGCCTTATGTGACGTAATAGGACGCCATTTGGGAAAACCATACACAACAAATATGGGTCAGTGTGTTTTTATTATCGATCTTTTTTCCATGGAACTTTATACATGTGAGCAAGAATAGATGAGGAACATAATTAAAAAGGAAAAATGTTTACTTTTCAAACATGATAAAAATAATCAAACATTATCCAATGACTGACCGGCTTATTGTCATACGGGGATATTTCATATACAACCACATTTTTTCAAATCAATATCCTGGAGTCATTTCTGGTCAGATTTTGATGATATTTACACCAATAATCTTAGAATTTGTTGCTATTTTTTCTGATAATTTTGAAATAATTTTATGATTAATACTTTTGGAGAAATCATGATTTAAACACAAATATTAATTTTTAACGTCATTATTCCCTATATACCTATGTTATTTTTGAACACAAAAACTGAAATGTGTCTTTAAATCGTGATTTCCAAAAGTATTAATCATAAAATTATTTCAAAATTGTTAGAAAAAATAGCAACAAATTCTGAGATTATTGGTGTAAATATCATCAAAATCTGACCAGAAATTACTTCAGGATATTGATTTGAAAAAATGTGGTTTTATATGAAAGATATAGTAAATTATTTGAGTTGGAACAGATATATGGCACATAACTGTAGTACAAGAATGAGGATCTAGAAGGGTTAATCTATAATTTTTTTTTCACTACGGCCATAACCACTTCAATATACAGTGATATAGCTGATCCTTGAATCCAGAATAGAATGCAAGAAATAATATGCATGGCGCACTAGCCCATGAATCGATTAAAAGTACCAGTGGATGAAAGAGGTACTGTCAAAATCCTGCTAATTCAGATGATCTATGTTTGAACTCTTTGGTTTCCTTGCTTCCGACGACCTTTGAATTATTTGACTTTCCACTCTTTTGACTCTTGTTCACTTAATGGGCTATCTACGTTGTCATTATTGTCCCTGGATCGATACCTCTGCTGGTGGACTATTAGTCCCAGAGTATATCTCCAGTCTAGTAGTCAGTGTTTTGGCAATGACATGGTATTGCAATTGTCCTGTATGGTGTGATTATTATTAAATTATGGTTCTTCTCACTCGGGCATAGGTGACGTTGATCGATTTTGAATGTCCTGTTTGGACTCCCAAATGCTTTTAAATTACTAGACTTTCCATTTTTTACTTTGAGTGTGCCTGATGAAGGTTATTCCTCCTTATGTGAGTCGTGCGCGCTGACATAGATATCTAGGTTTTTAATTTCATTATTCTTGGTGTAATGACAAACACAGGCTTGACTCTGTAGTAACTTAAATGGCATAGAAAGGTTACATATCATGTGGAATGTAAAAGATGGAAAAGTAATTGTGAGATTTTTATCATTCAGAACAGGTAGCAAAATTTATAGTAAAGAAGGGCCTAAAAGACCATCCAAACAAAATAAAACCTAATGAAATTCAGAACTGAACTAAAACATACCAGACTATCGTATATTAATTAAACAAAACAAGTAGCAAACTACTGATAAATAATCTCGGTGATATACATGAACTGGAATTCCACAGCAGTACCGACCAAGACACCATCAACCACGGACAACATCACCTACGTCGGATCTTTTGAATCGATAATAAAAGGTCGACTTTAGACTTTCTTCTTCATTGCAAACAAATTTGGTTACAACACTTTCCCCTCTGTTCCCTCGGTGGGTTTCCATAGCTAATAATAATGTTTGCAATGTCATTTCAAAATCAGTAAATATTTGTTTTTTGAATGTATAATTTGTTAATCTTTAACTTTAGTGTGATATAATTACATTACTTCCGTTTTTCATTGAAATGTTGCAATATGATTGGTTATGAAGTGGTCACATGATTATAAGAGATGTTTCATATCCCAATGATAATCAAATCCGAACTTGCGCGTGCCTCCATGACGACGTCAGATGTTAACAATCAATATACATTGTAGTATTTGGTAACTTTATTTGTGAACTACATGTATAACAGGAGCGCTCTCTATGCATGCATTTTCTTTATTTATATGCAGCACAAATGTTCTAGAAAGGCTTGATCTGAATATCACAATACCAGTACACACATAACTTCCAATAAAGTAAAATAACACACCCTCAGAAAGTACAACAGATTTTATATATTGTTTTAATTGGCTGCGAGTACGCGTATACAAATTTGTACTGACAGTAAAACCATACTACAGGAACTCTCAGATATTCGTGAATAAGGTTAGTTGTTTGAACGTTTAATATCTCACACCATGTTACCTTTGTATCACAGGAAACATGCTTATAAGTTTATGTTGGATACACATGCAATTAGTTGAAGCAATGAAATTACGTAATAGTTACCGAGTGAAATCGAGGTGTTCAAGCTAGATGAGCACATGAGTCCGTGCAAATTGTGCGCCGAGACCGCTTAGCGGTCGAGGTGCTCAAAGCACAGGCAAGGGTGTTTATCTAGCTTGAACCCGAGATCGAAGTCGGTAACTGACTTAAACTCTAGTGATATTGTTTATAAAAAATATATATTACATCAGCATTATTTTGTTCTACTTGTTGGATGAAAGTGACCAAAGTCGTAAGTACATGTACATATATATTGTAGTATTTGAGAAAAAAAACATACATTTTACTAACAGGTGGATATTTTACATAGTATTCTGGAACAAACTATTGTTTTAAATCTATAACGGTAGTGTTGTTTACATAATTTAAAATGCAATAAGTATAAGTCTCGGTCGATGTCCACGAGTTGATGCTGGACCTTATACATCCTCCTCCGTTGTTGTAAAGTCTGCCACTCAAGTGATGTTAAGATGCTTGTTCTGCTGGTGTAATCATTTATGACGAAGCGGCAGCTCTTCTTTGTACATTTTCTAATGTCTGTATCGGGGTTTAGGTGGTGGGATCACAAACTGCGTATTCCAGGGTTGGTCGTAGGATCGTGAGGTAGCTGGTTTCTCTTACTTGTTTCATTTTGATCAACTGTCGATTGGTCCGATCAAAATTGTGTGTTTACAACAAGAGAAGTGGATCAGCGGGGGTAAGACATTCGATATTTTATGCCTTTTCTGTCGGAGTTATGAATTGATTTGTGCGTGAGAAGGATGATTATATGTTTCTTTATGGAGGCTATTATTTGTTTTCTTATATCATTGACATTTCGCTGGACTTTGAACCACATTTTTACAAATAATCAGGTCAAAATTTAACGTTATGAACTTTCATCATTTATTTTACAAAACATGTACATAAACACATACGAGCAACACGACCCACAACCCCCGGATGAAAAGGATACTTTTTTAAATGATAGACGTTTAACTCTTCACAGTCACTTGAAGCAAGGATTTATGTAGTATAAGTCCTTGCTTGAAGTTTCAAAAATAAAAATGTTTTTCTTATTTTTATTTTATTTTTGGAACTTCAAGAGACTGTGGACTCATAATCATAGACTAGTAAAATACATGTACATGTCTATGCGTAGATGCGATGCTCGCCTGTAGGCTGTGCCTAATCCATATTATTATTTTTTGGTATGTATTGTATAACTTTTGGAACTATTTATTTGTCAAAATAGCCGCACGTGTGTTATGCCCACACCACATAGTAACGTCACTTGAACACCTCTGCACTGTGCCAGGTGTTCAAGTGACGTCACTATTTGTCCTGGGCCTAAGACACGTGCGAATTCTTTTGACAAATAGGTATTTCCAAAATTTGAATACCTATCGATAACGATAGAACTAGTGTGTAAGCATGGTTCCATCAAATAATGATTTTAATTAATGTGGGTTAGCATCCAATCTCTAAAAAACACGTTTCCAGATGAAACCAATGTCTTGATTTTTTTAGCGAAGTGCAACGGCTTAACACAGTTGAATGGTGCTTGTGAAGAAGTATACACATCAGATAGAATAAAATACAGAGATAAAAGTACACGGAACAACGGTGGTGGAACATGTTCCTCGCCAAATAATTGCATCAACTGTCATGATGGGTTTTATGGATACGGTGGTAAATGTTTAAGTAAGTATTCAACAATTATTATTCTCTATTAGCAATTTCCGATTATTAAATAGAGATTAATACATGACCATATCCATACCAGCCCGAATATCATCCGGAGACCCCCATATCAGCCCGAGACGCAGTCGAGGGCTTATATGGGTCGAGGGATGATAACCGGGATGATATGGAAAAGGTCATGCATTACTTTTTTTATCATATACTTCCGACAAATTGTTTTATGAAGCAAATAAACAAAATGAAATAATTAAATGAATTCATGGGGAAGTTTAAGTGTGTATCCAACAGATACATTTTCAGAAGACTATTCTCAAACATGATCATCTCTACCCCCATAAATATTAATGGTAACATTTCATATGAAGGCATTTTGAAACATAGAAAATATAGATGTGATTCTTTAGTGTCGTTTTTTTATTTATCGTGAATTATGACAAGTGAATTTCCCGTGAATTGTTTTCATTCAAAATCATTGTACGTATAATGATCTATCATCTAACGTTTCTGTACTTTTTATTTAATGTGGTCTTCTCGACAACAATTTGTTCCCTTTCAACTCGATTTGTTAATATGCGAGCGTGAGCGAGCTCTTTATGGTAAGAAATATATACTTAGGAATTTTTGACAAACATAGCTGCACATACTGATGGATAAAAACAATTCTGCGCATTGTAAACACGTTCCGTGTAACACACTAACACACTCAACTAATGAAGATCTTCTTAACATAAAGCGCAAAGGTGATCCTAAATCTTGTACCCTCTCTCGTACGTCCGATACCACTGAAACCTGGAACCCGTGTGCAATAAAAGTCATTTTGTTAGCTTGTTTTGCTTATATTGATATTTTTTAATTTATGAAATCTCTTCTGACATACTGACAAGAATTTTTGTTTCTACGCGGGAGTTAACTTTTGAGATTTCGTAAGGAACGACAGTTCGATTGAATGAGACTAGATTCGGCCCTAAGAAAAGTCGTCCCCGATATATCTCGGCCCAAAAAATCTCGACACTTTTTGATGCACTGGATGAGCGTGAAATTGCCAGATAATTTTCAGATTCGCGAGCATTCATGGCCGTGCCTGTTTCATAATATTACAGACATCCTAGCTTGCTGTCAGTGTCACACTGGTCACTTCCACCGATTCTTGTTGACACAATATTAATTAACTAGGGGTGTAACAAGGATAAAAACGTACTTTTAACGAGTTATTTTGGGTTTCACATTCTTCAAGAAGTGCGGGCATCATAATTTACTTCCCGTGAAATGTGACTAGGAAAAAGTATATTTCATGAACCGTGATGAGATCCATTATTCCCACTCAACATTACTTTAAACATATTTATTCAATAAGCACATGTTATAACATACAAAATACATAACAAAAACATATAGGGATTCAGAAACTAGACAAGCTATTATTAATCTGTTTCCCTAAAATGAAATCAATATAATGTAGATGATACGTAAATATAACATATGGTGTAATAACAATCTAATTGAATTGTGAAAGTATTGTGTAAGTATCCACCTGTTGTCGGTTTGTGATGGAGTCTACCTTTCCCTGGATGTTTAATTTGTACATTTATATTAATAACGATGTTAAGTTTAGCTATGGTTTCAACGACCGAATCTCCCACTGTCAATAATAAAGAATTGAACTACGTCAATGATGCGTTCATTTTCATTACAAGTTAGAAGTTGACAACCAAAAAATAAAGTATTCAAACTAATATTTCTATTCAGTGTTCCAATCGTTCGTTCACGAACGTTGGTGAAGTTGTTATGTAAGGCATAATATTTTCCGGTTGAAATTGTATCCGGTGGAAAGAATATAATATTAAATTTTATGTCACGGTAAATATTTTATAATAAAATACTTTCCATTGCTATAAAAAGTATCCGGATAATAAATTATACTAAGGTCTGTGTTTTATACTATGTCCGACGCTGATTATTAAATCACGAGACGCATCTGTAATATTAATACCTACGCTCATAGATAAACCACCCGATCCATCAAATGAGCTAATCTGGATAATATTTTATACTAAGGTATGTAATATTATTTCCGACGCTGATTTATAAATCACCCGACCCATCCGGAAAATATTTTATAAATACAATTTACAGGTAAACAAATATATACGGAAAATATATTATAACCAGAACCATGTCAATTTAAATGACAGATTGAGTAGTATTCAAACCCATTATAAAATCAATAGAGTCATGTAAGTTTAAATATCTTACTTCTTACAAACTTCTAGGAATATCATTGGTTTAAAGTGATCACGTGGAGACCGTGTATATTCAATACACGGTCAGTAGATTTTTAATACACGGTTAATAGTAGAGTTATCTCCCCTTTTTCTTTCACAACAAAGATGACGTTGAACAACGAGACACAGGCGCATTTCTCCTTGACAACAGACGTTCAATTTATAAACACGTATTAATTTTTTTTTTAGATATTGCAATAAAAAATTAATTGACCCGAGTAAGTTTGTCCCCAAATGTTGGTTCAATGACTTGACCAATGTAACATTCCACAAGTCACCAACTACTGCTATAGCGACACATACGAATCACTTAAATACAATACAAAAATTACATATTTATTAGTTTTGATGCAGTTACATTTAAATCCCTCATCCAAAGGTAATCAGTAAGATATAATCGTGACAGTGTGTAACTAATAATATATTAAAAAATTGATTCATCGGTAACAGTAGATATTAAATAATGGAAGAAGAAGAATACAATGATATAGTTACATATATACAAGACCAAAAGTATCCACAGAATGCAGATACTAGTAATGTTTGATTTACAAGTATCACAACAGTATATTAGTGAAGAAGATAATGAAACAGAGAGTGAAAATACAATGATGTGTACTCCTAAACCAAAGCGGCTGAGGAAAAGTAACAAGAGAAAATCTTATGAATATTATTAAAACATTGTAATTGTAATGGTTTATATATTTACTTAAAAATACTGCAGTAGTAAAGAAGTATTTCACTAGTATTAAGTACATATTTATTTGCAGCAATGTAAATTAATTACATGTAATTGAAAAAATTAGTAACATATAAAATCAGATTATTTCCTCTATAATATTTTTTTCAGGATGAAATATAATATGCAATGTTATCCACGGATATATTTTAATATTAAATTTCTTCCACCTCATCCGGAAAATATATAATAGCATTGGAAGAAATTTAATATTGAAATATTGTCTAAGGATAATATTTTATATTAAAAATATTCCGCCGGATAGAATATTATGGAGGAAAAAATAAAATGTCACAGATACAATGCAATAAATAGTGTTTAACGTTTTCTATCTGTCCACAGCTACAAAGTCTGGAGTCCGTCAAATGTTAAGAAAAAAGATGGTCATTTAAGCTACTACAATTTATCCGGAGTCTGGCGTGAAGAACCTGTCCTTTCCTTGGACCATAGTTGAAATATTTTGGTATTTTAAAATTTGTTGAGTCAAGATATGTTTTAAATGCGGGTTTTGATGCGTTTAGTTTTATATCATCTGGAATAGAGTTCCACTCGTTAATTACTGATGGGAGAAACGAGTTTTTGTAATAAGAAGTTCTACAATGTAAATTTTGTATATCATTTGCTCGTCTTGTATTGTAGTTATACACCTCGGAAAGTTGTTGAGGAACAATATTGCTTAAGTATTCAGGGGTATGGTGATGGAACATGTCATGAAATTTGATAAGTTTATGTTTCCGCCTTCTCTCGTTAAGAGAGTCTCATCCAGTATCTTCATATAGCTTAGCTTTTGAGCATAATTTAGTGGCGCCAGTTACAATCCTGGCAGCTTCTATCTGAATAGATTCCAACTGGTCTTTTAAATAATTTGGTATATTATCCCAAATAACGTCGCCATATTCTAACATAGGGCGGATGAAACTAAAATAGATGGTTTGTAATTGTATTCTGGTCAGTTTAAATTTAAGATTTCGCATGAGGTTGAGTCGCGGAGTAACTTTATTTATGATATAATCGACATGGCAGTTCCAAGTGCCGTCTTCTTGGAAGATGAGACCTAAGTGTTTATGGTTTTCCACCTCTTTGATAATGTTGTCATTCATATAAACAGGAGGGTGATAGGGTTTGATAAATTTCTTGGATATTGTCATTGCTCGAGTTTTCTTTGCGTTAAAGTTTATCAGCCACTGTTCAGACCACTGATGGATTTTTTCTATATCACTATTCAAAAGTTCGGCGGAAGCGTATTCGTCCTCAACAATTATATACAAAGAGGTATCATCGGCAAATAACTTAATGTTACAAAAAATTGCATTTACTATGTCGTTTATAAAAATCAAAAATAAGATGGGGCCTAGGATAGACCCTTGAGGAACTCCAGCTTTGATATCGAATACTTGTGATCGATTACCTTCAATGACTACTCTTTGCCTTCGTTCGGATAAGTAACTTTTAAACCAATTTAGCAAATCTGCCCATATTCCGATTTGTTCCATATCATGAATAAGTCTCGCGTGCCAGACTCGGTCAAATGCTTTACTAATGTCACAGAATATTACTCTGACTTCTTTACCGGAGTCTAAGGCTCTACCAATATCATCAGTTATATTAATTAATTGGTTTGTAGTAGAGTCATTAGGCATAAATCCGGATTGGAATTTTGTTATAATGGAATATGTTTGGATGAAATTAAAAAAATGTTTAAAGACACACTTTTCCATAGCCTTTCCTATTATTGACAGCATGGAGATAGATCTGTAATTTGACACAAGTTCTCGAGATCCATTTTTAAAAACGGGTGTCACGTTCGCTATTTTCCACGCAGACGGGTAACTACAAGATTGTAATGATTTATTGAAGAGCAGAGCGAGGGGATAACTTAATTCCCGGGCTGCACTCAACATTGTGTGCCAGGTAATGTTTGTAAACAGACGTCACCGGAAATACCGGAAGTAACTTGCACGAGACGCACTATTATGGGTTTTTGCACGAGACGTCTCCGATATGGGTTATCAGCCTGGGGGTGAAATTATAGCTAGTTTACTTCCGGTCGTTATACATATGCAAAAATCTCATATTATTGCCAAGTATATGATAAATACAGATTAATACATGGGCATTTCCATATTGGCCTGGTTATCATCCCGAGACACCCATATTGGCCTGAGACGAAGTCGAGGGCCAATATGGGTCGAGGGATGATAGCCAGGCCAATATGGAAATACCCATGTATTAAACTATTTATTATATACTTCCGACATCTGCAGACGTAAACACCGGAAGTTGTTTATTTTGTCTGAAACGCACGAGGGGCACCTAATAACCAGTTATTTTCCCGGGGTGTGAAAATATGGACAGTTTACTTCCGGTCATATTGGTCATGCAAAAATGCCTTTATTTTAACTAAGTATGTAATAAAGCAGGATAAACACATGATGACTAATCGATTAATGCTATACTGCACGCTTAAATACCATTTTTGAAATCACATTCGGGCATGTCGGGTAGGCCCTATCTAAGATAAAGTATGTTGATGACTTGTTATTGTTATTAAATTACTGTTTCGTCACAAAATGAAATCAACATTTGCACAAATTTTCTATGAATTTAGTAACCAGAAATAGTTATTGGTTGTTATGATAATTCAATGCTTGCTCCAATAACACCACAATTATGGTCATTTCAGTTCTGCAATCTCCTTTTCCTTGTATACTGTAGGTTGTAGAATAATTTCGAATATTACAAAATCAATTGATGAATACTGAAGAAAAATAACAAAACAAAGCAAAACATTATGCACTGATATGTAACATTTTATTTTTTCCTCCATAATATTTTTTCCGGCGGATTATTTTTAATATAAAATATTATCCTAGGACAATATTTCAATATTAAATTTCTTCCAAAGCTATTATATATTTTCCAGATGAGGTGGAAGAAATTTAATATCAAAATATATCCGTGGATAACATTGCACATTATAACTTTTCAACCGGACACTATATTAAAGTCCATGTATTTAGGAGGGTCAGGTTACCTGATCAATTTCATTTATACAGTTATATTCAATCGTGCGTTCTCTTCCTTTTGTATGAATTGATTTCGGTGACACTACTGAATACAGTTCAATAATGTCAATAACGGGAACTGCCCTGTACATACACAACATAAAATCGAATGCTCTCATGTAAATTTAAAGGTCAACTCCGCCGACCAGTTAAATAAAATAGAGTAATACTGCAGTATGAATCAAATTTTTAATATATTTAAACTTACATGAAGGTTTGAAGATTACTAAATCTGTCATTTAAACTAACAGTGTTCTGGCTATAATTTTATTTATGAAATATTTTCCGGATGGGTCAGGTGATTTATTAATCAGCGTCGGAAATAATATTACATACCTTATTATAAAATATTATCCGGATTAGCTCATTTGATGGATCGGGTGATTTATCAATGAGCATCGGAAATAATATTATAGATGCGTCTCATGATTCATTAATTAGCGTCGGATATAATATTACATACCTTAGTATAAAATATTATCCGGATTATCTCATTTGATGGATCAGGTGATTTATCATTAATCGTAAGAAATAATATTACAGATGCGTCTCACGATTTAATAATCAGCGTCGGAAATAATATATGTACCTGTTTATTGTACACTATATATCTATATATTTATATATATAGCTAGGATACTTTTTAGTCCCCTACCGATGAAGTCGAAGGGGACTTTAGGTTTGCACTCCGCCCGTCTGTCAGTCTGTCCGTCAGTCTGGCAGATCAGTTTTCCGCACTTTGCTTCGTCGTGCTTGCAGACATTGATTTGATATTTGGTATATATCTTAACCAAGTTACAGATCAAGTTCGAATTTCGTTCCAGTCGAATGATTTTTGGCTGAGTTATGGCCCTTGCACTTGTATTTTTTGTTCAAATTTTGAAGTTTTCCGGACTTTTGTTCTTACGTCCTTTGATATATTGACTTCATATTTAGCATGTGGCTATATCTAGATGAGTTACCGTTTAAGGTCGAATTTCGTTCCGGTCGAATGATTTTTGGCTGAGTTATGGCCCATGCACTTGTATTTTTTGTTCAAATTTAAAGTTTTTCGGACTTTTTTTTACGTCCTTTGATATATTGACTTCATATTTAGTATGTGGCTATATCTAGATGAGTTACCGTTTGAGTTCGAATTTCGATCCGGTCGAATGATTTTTGGCTGAGTTATGGCCCTTGCACTTGTATTGTTTGTTCACATTTTAAGTTTTCCGGACTTTTTAAGTCCCCTACAGACGAAGACGAAGTCGAAGGGGACTTTAGATTTGCACTCCGTCCGTCTGTCTGTCAGTCCGGCAAATCAGTTTTCCGCACTTTTTGTCGTCGTGCTTGCAGATATTGATTTCATATTTGGTATATAGCTTAACCATGACAAGTTACAGATCAAGTTCGAATTTTGTTTTGGTCTGTTGATTTTTTGCTGAGTTATGGCCCTTGAACTTAGAAAATTCACGCAAATAATTAGTTTTCCGCACTTTTTTTTTATGATCAATATCATTTTAAGGGGTATGATAAAGGGGTGATGATATCGATATCAGTCACGGCAGACAAATACAGCCGTAATGTTCTTTCAGTATTATATATGCAAATTTCCTTTATTTAGTACAAATATATGATAAATAGTTTTACCATGATAGGTTACAGGTCAAGTTCGAATTTTCTTCCGGTACGATGATCTTAAAGGCTTTCAACGACTTTTGCTATTGCGGTTAGATCTTTTTCTCAACAACTAGACATGGTACAGCAATGATAACTGGCCAGTAGATAGATCTTAGATAGTACTACAGGGTTCACTGTTAATTAGGTCAATTTGACCTACATTTTATGCATGAACGACTCTGGTTAAGTTTTTCATTTAGGTCAGTTTGAATAAGGATCAGCGCATCTCGTGTCTCAAAGACACAGTTTTTAATTTAGTTTTTAGTGTAAGTGCACCAGGATATATTTAGTTTATACCAAATTTGGAAGGAATTTAAGCATTCTATTCTCTTATTACTCAGTCGGTAGGGGACTATGTATTGCCATGCAATACTCTCAGAATGCTTCTTTTAAAAGCAATGGAAAATATTTTACTATAAAATATTTACCGTAGCATAAAATTTAATAGTAAATTCTTTCCGCCGGATAAAATTTCAACCGGAACAAATTATGTCTTACAAATATCCGGGTGTATTAAGGTTATTCATATAAATAGTGATGCCCAAATGTCGACTTTTCAATCTCTAAATACAATCAAGGTCACTATCATTTCCGTTGAACATGTTGGGAAAAATATATCACCTCATCTCCTCGAAAAGTGAAACGATCGATCCCCAATTTCACAACATTGATATTACATTTTGAAAGAATAGGATCAACACAATATACAAACATTGTCGGAAAATATAAAAATTATTTGTATGAGCTCCAAAAAGTAGTAATGTGTGATCAGTTTTATTCCCCATAAATTCGTAAGGCGTTAAGGCGCAAGATGGCGGCCAAAAGGGAATCCCCAAAATAGCGAAAAAACCATAAAAACTAAAAATAGAACACCCCGCCCACCAATTCGACATCGTAATAGGTGTGTTATATAATCCGATTAAGGGTATGCAGTGCATTGCATCATATTTCTGGTCAATGAAAAATAGTATTAATTAATCTAATAAGGTTGCAAATACCCTTGTACACAAATCCGTTTTAGGACGTGTTTGCTTAATCGGATTAAGATGATGCATACGTCTGCAGTGCATTGCATCATATTTCGACCAGTGATAGTTTTGCATATATAAAGCAAGACATATTATTATCCCCTCGCCAACGAAGTTGCGATGGGATATAGTAACGGTACCGTCCGTCCGTCCGTCAGTCCGTCCGTTCTTCCTTCCGTTGCATCCTTGTGAACACTCTAGAATGAACAGCCTTCGATGGAATTTGACCAAATTTGGTAGATACTTAGATCTTAAGAGAATTGGGAACCCTATTGATTTTCAAGGTCATAGGTCAAAGATCAAGCTCACCGGGTCAAATTATTACGCATAATATCCTTGTGAACTCTCTAGAATCAACATCCTTCAATGGATTTTAACCAAACTTGGTACATACTTAGCTCTTAGGAGAATTTGGAACCCTATTGATTTTCAAGGTCAAAGGTCAAGGTCACCGGATCAAATGTTTACAGCGTAACATCCTTGTGAACACTCCAGAATCAACATCCTTCAATGGATTTTGACCAAACTTGGTATATACCTAGTCGTTAAGAAAATATGAAACCCTATTGATTTTGAAGGTCATAGGTCAAAGGTAAAGGTCACCGGATCAAATTGTTTCGCATAGCATCCTTGTGAACACTCTAGAATCAACATCCTTCAATGGGTTTTCACCAAACTTGGTACATACCTAGTCCTTAAGAGAATATGGAACCCTATTGATTTTCAAGGTGAAAGATCAAGGTCACCAGGTCAAAATGTTTACCATGTAACATCCTTGTGAACACTCTAGAATCAACATCCTTCAATGGATTTTAACCAAACTTGGTACACACTTAGTCCTTAGGATAATCTGGAACCCTATTGATTTTCTAGGTCATAGTTTAAAGGTCAACGTCACCGGGTCAAATTTTTAGGCGAGGGGATACGCCACGCTTTGCGTTGCCCTTGTTTTAGTTTGGTTAGTTATCAAACACATGCCTAAAAATGTTAAAATGTGATTTAATTTCCATAAATCTAAACATCGATATTATGATGTCAAATTATTACAATATCAATTATTTTGAATGAATCTAGGGAGATTAAAAAAATGATACACTTGGGGATTAAGTTGTAACAAAAAGGATTAATATTGAACGACATATACAACCCTGCACACAAATCCGTTTAAGGACAGATCGTTTGCTTATACGGATTATGACGTTGCATACGTTTGCATCGCAATAGCGTCAATGAAAGTTCTGTCGGTGTGTATGTTCGATGAGAGTGGGTGAGATAACTCAATGTGTATGTTCAAAGGGAAGTAATTTCCAATATGGTTAAACGTAATCAAAGAGAAGTAACTCTGAGCATAACATAACGACACGATTTCGTTCGTATCATTTATTACGTATAATACATTCTATAATAAATACACGGCAATGCTTGACAATAGTCGTTGTATCACGATTTCGTCCGTTTATTAAGTACAATACATTCTATAACGGAGACATTTACCAAGACAATGCACGACTAAATACAATTTTAACAGTGTTTAAGTTCAATGCATTCTATCATAACGACAATTACAATGCATGACAATATACAATGTTAACGATCAGATCTTAAAATGTTGTCCTCGTTTCCTTTTAAATCAACGATGGGAAAGTCTTTTACTATGTGTCCGCCAGCTTCATTACTCGATGTCTCCGTTTGAATTAGTACAGGCAATACAGTCCGCAGGTGTCGGTGTCGTCGACTTTCATATTTTGAGGCCCTTCCGAGGGGGTGGGGCAAGGTCATCAAGTGCAGAAAATTAAAGTTTTAGAAAGTTAGCCATGTAGTATATCAAATGAAAGGTCTTGACGAGTAGGTTTTGGATTTCAGATTTTGGGGTCCTACCGTGGGAGTGGGGCAAGGTCATCAAGTGCACAAAAAAGTTTTTTAAAGGTAGTCTTTTAGTATATCAAATGAAAGGTATTGATGGAAATCTAGATTAAAAACATGTATAACTGCCAGTATTGTCACAGTTCCTATGTATGGCCTCATGATTTGACAAGACACATCAGAAGGAAGCATGACCCCCGAACAACAAGGCATGCATTCTCAACTAGAAGTATATTCCCAGCAGCAGCAGTAAAAGAGGCATCATGTATATCCACCGCCGCCACCAACACCGCCGCTGCCGCCGCCGCCGACGCAGATGTGGGTATCCAGCTGTTGAATTTCGAGGGCCATCCCATCCATTTCACCATCGCCTCATTTCTCCTTCGACGTAGAACTTTTTCGATGCTCCTCCATTGGCCACTACGAAGTATTCCACGGTCCAGCGCTGGTCGTACTCTCGTGCGAAATCCGCACGGTGTCTCCATTCTTGTACCGCGGGTTCGTTTTCTTCCGGATCTCCACTAGGCAGTACTGTAGTTTCCACAATCGGGCTTCATCTCTTTTGGTCACCGCTTGGGATGTCATCTTGATGGAACGATGATAACTTCCGTTGTAACTCTGCATCACGGATGTCTGATGACGGGACATGTAACGGTTTGATCGTCTTGATAGTTCGCTCTGCATATGAACTCTTCTGCTCCTTTTGAGTAACCACTTTTTCTCGTTTCAGCAGGCGCTGCACGTCTCTGTTCTGATACTCGGTGCCTTTATGGGTTCTCGGTTAGACTGGTTTCCTTCCGCTGCGGATAAACGCCTCCGACCTGTGGCGGCGGTGGCGGCGGCGTTGGTGCTGGCGGCGGTGGTATTTGCGGTGGTGGATATACATGAGGCCTCCTTGACGGCTGCTGCTGGGAATATACTTCTAGTTGAGAATGCATGCCTTGTTGTTCGTTGTCATGCTTCCTTCTGATGTGTCTTGTCAAATCATGAGGCCATACATAGGAACTGTGACAATACTGGCAGCTATGCATATTTTTAAGCTAGTTTTCCATCAATACCTTTCATTTGATATACTACATGACTACCTTTCAACAACTTTTTTTTGCACTTGATGACCTTGCCCCACTCCCTCGGAAGGGCCCCAAAATCTGAAATCCGAAACCTACTCGTCAAGACTTTTTACTTGATATACTACATGACTAACTTTCTAAAACTTTAATTTTCTGCACTTGATGACTTTGCCCCACCCTCTCGGAAGGGCATCAAAATATGAAATTCGATGACACCGACACCTGCGGAATTAATTGCCTGTACTACTTCAAACGGAGACATCGAGGAATGAAGCTGGCGAACATATAGTGAAAGATCTACTTAATTTTACTACTGCTTAAAATAGCTTTTATTCATGCTCTACGACATAAAAGTTAAAATAAATGAATGTTCATCACTTTGTAGTCTTCATAGCACATTGTTATACTCCTGGTACATCCCTATTTTCCTACAGCGTTCCAAGTGCAGATCGTAGCACATAGTTCTAGCCAGACTTTCTATTTCTTCCTGTTCTTTCGCATTACAGTTGACTTTTATGCTAGTACAGTCCATTATCAGTTGAAGGAGATTTCCATGTTGTACTATTTTTTCATATCTAGTTGCTGCATCTGCGTTGACATAGTTTCTAATTTTATGCAGGTATTTGCTCCTTATCGCTTCGAGTTCAGCACATTCTAATAAGAAATGTTCTATATTTTCTTCAGCCTTTCTACATGTGAGACATATCGGGTTCATTCTTGGGTCGTACTTGGCCCTTTTTGCTTGTACCATATATATTTGTGACAGCAACCGTGCTTTAACTTCCCCTGCCCTGACACGTCTTGTATTGTGATTCACACTTTTCCAGATGTTATGTACTTGTTTCAATGGCTGTTTTTGTATTTCTAAGTATTGAAGGGTTGTTTTCTCCTGTTTTTCCAATTCAAACTTTTCTTTCCAGTGGTCTTTTGTTCTTTGGTCTATTAGTTTTTTTCCAGTTGTACTTTGAAATGGGTTTTTGCAGGTATACACTGCACTTCTGGAGGCTGTATTTTTGTAGCATTTTTTCCAATCTACCAATAAAGTCATCTGTTTGTTCTGAAATAGCTACTTGTTGGCATAGGGTCTCATATTCAATTGTGTCATTGTTCCTTGCTATGTTCATAAACAAGGTCAGGAGGTTTTTCTCTATGGTGATTTGTATAGGTTCAGCACCAATCATTACGTAGACAGCTGTATTCGCTGTGTTGTTAGGCAGACCTTGTAGTCGCCTCAGAATCTTCCTCTGTGCTAGCTCTAGCATTTCATGGTCCTTATTAGTGAGGCTCATAATTTCTAGACCATATATACATCTTGGTATAGCATATGTTCGCCATAACTTATGTGCTACTGTAGGTGAGAACCCACGTCTCACGTGCAGTCCTGCTCCCAATAGACTGTAAATTGTGGCTCTACCGGTCCTTATTCCGTCAGGTATATCTACTTTATTTTTATGATTCCTTTTGATACCAAGATGTTTCGTCTCATTTGATGGTTTTATGGTGTTTTTAACAAACTTCAATTCTTGCTCAAATTTTCCTTTATTGTTGTCGATGATGGCATCACATATATGTCTGCATTAATTTTGACAATATCTCTACTTGTATGGTAACTTACAATATCCAAAATTCCCTGAGTGTCTTCTATTGAGTAAGCAAGGACTGCAATGTCATCTGCACAGATTGGCGCTGGTACTGGAATGTTCCCAATATTTGTTCCATGACCACTTTTAACTATACTGTCTAGTATTACATTGTTGTAACATTTGTACAGGGAAGTAGATAATTTTGCTCCTTGTTGAATGCCTTGCTTTACCTCTACATTTTCTGTATGTTGTCCTTCTCATTTTACTTTTATGTTCATTCCTCTGTAAAGGTTTCTTAAGAGGATCCACAGTTTTCCCTTTAATCCATAATGGTATAGTTTGTTGAACAAGATCTCGTGGTTCAGTTTGTCAAAGGCTTTTTCTGCATCCAGTGTTACCAAAATTAGCAGATGTTTACGTTGTTTGCTTTCTGCTATTGCTTCAGCGGTGATGAAAGCTGCACAGAGGGAGGAAACTCCTTCTGTAAAACCCCGTTGCAGGCTATTCTGTATAGAGTTGATTTTATCAACTATCCTGTCTTTTAATATGCTTTGTAATATCTTTGCAAAGATTTTTGTAGCAGTTATTCCCCTGTAGCTAGCTGGGTTTGTTTTATCTTTGTCCTTCTTTAAAACTGGTGTTAGTATACCTCCCTTTACAAATAGTGGGACATCTAGGTATATGATAACATTGTTTAGCACATGTACTATAAATGGTGTCAGTTCTGCTGTTGCAAGTTTATAGTGCTCTGTAGATATTCCATCCTCGTCTGGGGCCTTTCCGGATTTTAGCTTTCTAATAGCCTTAATGACATCTTCTGTTGAAACATGTTCTATCGCATTTCCATTTTCTCCTTCTAGTTTCTCTATTATGCTATTCTGCAGTTCAAACATTTTGAGCTTTTCAGAATCGAAATTTCTCTCAAGGGCAGGTGTTGCAAGTTTTTGGAAGTGGTCTTTCCACATATCTAATATGCTTTGTCTATTGTCGGCTGACTTTCCATCCATTTTTAATATTTTTGTATTTGTTACAGATGTTTTCCTTTGTTGGTTTACTAGTTTGAAGAAGAGTTTAGTGTCTGAACTTGATACCTTCATAATTTGCTATGCTGTTTTGTCCCTTTGTGAAGTGTAGGCCTGTCTTTGTTCCTTTCGACATACCCTTTTTGCTGCCACCATTTTCACCTTCAGTTCATTCATTCAATCTTGTGGTTCACCATGTTGTTTCCATATTTTGTGCGCATCTTTTGCCTTTTTGGATGCGTCTCCTATTTTTTCATTCCATATTGATTTTACAGATTTTATTTTAGATCTGTATTTGGACATCGACGCTTCTCCAGCTTTGTGTAGCACCTTTTCTAGATCTTTTACATCCCGCTCTACATCACCTTTTGAATTGCACATTAGGCGAGCCATCCCATCAGTAATTGTCTCTTTGTATATTGCAATGTCACAATCACTCCATTTTGGTTTAGCTATAATAACATTTGGTAATTCTCTAGCTTTTGTCAACTCGCAGTTCAGCGTAATTACTACTGGAACATGGTCTGATGTATTCTGTGGGCCCATATCAGATATATTGACCTCTTGTACTTTGTTTTTCAGCTGTCTGTTTTTTTCTAGTAGAAAATAATCGATCTGACCCACGGACAGTCCATTATGATGGTAAAATGTAGGTTTAGTAGGACATTTTTCTGTTGCTCCCAAATCTTTTTCCATGCAGTATGTTTTGAATATCTTATCATGTGGTGTTGTATGGCTGTGTAGGGACCCATTCATATCTCCATATATCATTATCTGATGTGTATCTTCGTACTTTAGCATGATTTAATCCAGTTGCGCAAGGGTGTCCTTGTATTCCATATCTGAGTTACTACTGTTTGAAGGCATGTACACATTGATTAAGTATATTGGTTGCTGTTCTTGTTGTATGTGTATTACCTGTATTTTATTTCCTCCATCAGGTATTACTTTGATATTGTCATCTATATCTATGCACATTGAGTTATCTCCCCCCACTCTCATCGAACATACACACCGATAGAACTTTCATTGACGCAATTGCGATGCACACATATGCATCGTCATTATCCGGATGAGCAAACGATCTGTCCTTAAACGGATTTGTGTGCAGGGTTGTATATGTCGTTCAATATTAATCCTTTTTGTTACAATTTAATCCCCGAGAGTATCATTTTCTTAATCTCCTTAGATTCATTCAAAATAATTGATATTGTAATAATTTGACATCATAATATCAATGTTTAGATTATGAAAATTAAATCACTTTCTAACATTTTTAGGCATGTGTTTGATAACTAACGAAACTAAAATAATATGTCTTGCTTTATACAAAATGTATATGCAAAACTATCGCTGGTCGAAATATGATGTAATGCACTGCAGACGCATGCATCATCTTAATCCGATTAAGCAAACACGTCCTTAAACGGATTTGTGTACAAGGGTATTTGCAACCTTATTAGATTAATTAATACTATTTTTCATTGGCCAGAAATATGATGCAATGCGCTGCATACCTTTAATCGGATTATATAACACACTTTATTACGACATCGAATCGGTGGGCGGGGTGTTCTATTTTTAGTTTTTAGGGTTTTATCGCTATTTTGGGGATTCACCTTTGGCCGCCATCTTGCGCCTTAACGCCTAACGAATTTAGGAGGACTAAAACTGATCAGACATTACTACTCCAGAAACTGCCTTTGGCGAATCATGAATCATACGCCTTATGTTCCTCAAGCATTGTCTCTACTCTCACAGATCTAAGAGAAGTTGAGACTGAAACATGTCCGTCAATCTAAATATAATTGTTCATAGTATGTATATAACATATGCATGTATATTTCAGTTTGTCCACCTATAGCAAATTGCTACCACAGGAGATGTAGCAGTCCCAGTGACAATCATTGTCAATATTGCCATTATGAAATAGCAGACAAACGTTACTTTCGGGGTTATACACGCAAGTATGATGGCCAGATGAAGCAGTGTAGAAGTAAGTACATAAGATGTAAAATTATATATCAGCAGCAATATGTAGTTGAAACCATAAAACAAACTTTCTATTATAATTGTTAGAACCCTGTCTAGCTGACAAGGTTTGTATGATATACTGTTAAACCTGAATTAAGAGGTTACGTTTGGGAAAAAAAGAAGTGGCCTTATAAGATAGGGATAGGTGACCTATTGAAAGAGGTTCAATTCATATGACATTTTTTATGACATGACAAGAAAAGGTGATATTTTAATACAAGTGGCTGCTTAATAAAGGTGACCACATGGACAGGTTTGACTGCATGTATTTATTATTGAAATTTATAGTTATTACATAATGTAATTATCACTAGAAAATATTGAACATACTAAACAGGTAATTAGAAGTGGAAATCGAAGAAGGACAGAAAATAGAATGACGACATGAAAGAGGACAAACAATGATTTACAAAACTACACAAAGACTAAAGATCGAGCAATACGAACCCCAATAAAAACCGGGAGTGAACATGTGGGATCCGTCGTGTTGCAAACCTGTGATGAGTCATGAATATATTTATTATCAAAATGTACAAATCTTACATGATGCAATTATTATTAATGCTAGGTTTCTCCTCCCTTAGGCTTATATAAAATTAGACGATTTTTGCTATCCTGTTCTCTTGCTCCCAAAGTCCTCTAAATTATATTTGGCTTTCCAATCTTTGGACTTTGAGAATAACTGATGAAGGTTATTCCAGAAACGAATCCTAAGCACCAAATTAGAAATCGTAGTCAGTCCATAAGCTATATAGAAAATCCTACACCTCTAAGACAACTTGGCCAATTTAACCAAACTTGGCCGGAATCATACTTCGGATATTTACTTTCAAAATTATATCTGATCACCCAGCCAATCATTCAAAATGACTGCGGCTACTATTAGCAGATCACAGAGAAAAAATAATCATACAGAGACACAAAAAAGGTACATTTTCCCACCAAATATGAATAGTAGTTCCATTTACAATGTAAATACGGGTAAGAACAAAATTAACGAAAACCGAACAATCTTCCAAAGGGAACGTGAAAACTCATAAATCAACAAACAGACAAAATCAGTCAACAACCGGAAAACTGGGAAAACCACAATGGCCCTGACTTGGTACAGG
>MJUT01063501.1:50624-75187 GCA_002080005.1 Gigantidas platifrons
TGTATTCAGTCAAGAAATGAAGCTTGGAGGTTGGGTCCTGAGCACCATGTAATATGTATAAACAGATGTCATATTCCAAAAGATACAATGTATTCAGTCAAGAAATGAAGCTTGGAGGTTGGATCCTGAGCACCATGTAATATGTATAAACAGATGTCATATTCCAAAAGATACAATGTATTCAGTCAAGAAATGAAGCTTGGAGGTTGGGTCCTGAGCACCATGTAATATGTATAAACAGATGTCATATTCCAAAAGATACAATGTATTCAGTCAAAAAATGAAGCTTGGAGGTTGGGTCCTGAGCACCATGTAATATGTATAAACAGATGTCATATTCCAAAAGATACAATGTATTCAGTCAAGAAATGAAGCTTGGAGGTTAGGTCCTGAGCACCATGTAATATGTATAAACATATGTGATATTCCAAAAGATACAGTGTATTCAGTCAAGAAATGAAGCTTGGAGGTTGGGTCCTGAGCACCATGTAATATGTATAAACATATGTTATATTCCAAAAGATACAATGTATTCAGTCAAGAAATGAAGCTTGGAGGTTGGGTCCTGAGCACCATGTAATATGTATAAACAGATGTCATATTCCAAAAGATACAATGCATTCAGTCAAGAAATGAAGCTTGGAGGTTGGGTCCTGAGCACCATGTAATATGTATAAACAGATAACTAAAATAAACAAATAAAGATGTCAAATAGAAAACAGTTACAACAAACTGTCAAAACTCAAAGTGTTGACAAAATGTTGCCATATCTTTTGTCATTTTGCATGCTATCAGATAATGAAAAGAAAATGCTTATCAAATCTAAATGTTATTTTGAAAGAAATTAAAAAGTTAGTAACTTTTAACTTACCAAGCTGCAAATATTTTTCTGCCAAAGATTACTTAACTCGAAATAAACCGTAAGCTCAACCAACCTCTACTAAATAATACACTAACATTTCAAAAATCAAATCCAATATCTAAAACTACAGTCGCATTAAGTGGGAACAACAATTTGAATGCTATGTAAAATTCTAAAATCCAAGGACTGTAATTTGGCCAAAATTATTCAGTGGGAACAAAAGCTAAACTTGATCTGGAACTCATCATTGTAATTCCAAATATCAAAAATCAAGTCAATATCTCAAAGCATAGTGACATAAAGTGGTGACAACTAAATATTTGGCCAAAGTTAAAAGTCCAAGGTGCATAAATTAGCCCAAAATCATTCAATTTGCACGAAATTCAAACTTGATCGGCAACTAATCACTATGCACTCACATACCAAAAATTAAGTCAATATCTCAAATCATAGGGAAAAAAAGTGGTGACAACTAAATATTTAGCCAAATTTCAAAACAGCTGTAAGTTGGCCAAAAATCATTCAACTGGAATGAATTTCAAAGTTGATTTGTAACTCATAATTATACACTCTCATACCAAAAATAAAGTCAATATCTCAAATCATAGTGAAATAAAGTGGTGACAACTAAATTTTTGACCAAATGTCAAAGTCCAAGGGTCATAACTCCGCCAAAAATTATTGGACCGGAACGAAATGTAAACTTGATCTGTAACTCATCCTTATACACTCATATACCAAAAATTAAGTCAATATCTCCAAGCATAGCGAAAAAAAGTGGTGACAACTAAATATATGGCCAAATTTCAAAGTCCAAGGGCCATAGCTCGGCCAAAAATCATTCGACCGGAACGAAACGTAAACTTGATCTGTAATTTATCATATATCACATACCAAATATCAAGTCAATATCTAAAAGCATAGCGAAAAAAAGTGGTGACAACTGTTTTATTTCGAAATTACAGAATGACGGACATGGCCATGGGTAACACTATATGTCACGGCCACTTAGTGTCGGGAACATAAAAAAACTTCACATGACTGCCATGCCATTTCTAGGAACATGCAAAGTCTTTACGTTCTACGATTTCCGCATAAAAACGATGTTCGGTTCGTCTTTACCTCCAGTTGTTTGTATGAGGGTTCATGTCTTATTTACGTTAGTTGTCTTTGCTTGCGTATATAGTGGTGTCAAACACATATTGTGTTGTGTTTTTGTTTTATTTTTTTTCGTCTTGTGTACCCTATGTTGCCAGTTTCTCTGGATTGTCCATTTTTGATTCCCCCTTCAGTATTCTCTAACGTTTATTCGTCTAATTGGAATTATAAACGACAAACCAATAAAGTCCATTGTCACCATAGCGGTTTCTGACTGTTATATTGAAACAACAACTATGAGGTATTAAGAGCATTGGTATATTACAATAATGGAAATTTTACGAAAAAAAAGAAGTGTCAAAAAACGGGACAACACAAACTCTGCCAGGATTTTTCGAAAGTATGAGATGGATATTTCATATCAAGGCTCACATTTTTAGCTCACTTGATCCTTTCCATTTAAAAATACAGTAAACCCTCAAAGACACTTCATACAGAATATAAATAGTGTTTCACAAAGAATTATTATATTTTATTATAGTAAAAGTTGCCATATGTTTGTTGAAAAGTTTTCTAAGGTAGTAAAATTTATTTAAAGGGTCAACTCTGAAAATGATATTTACAAAAGTACTTTCTTTAAGTTATATTTCAAATAGTCTAATTTTTAGCATAACTTGCATAGATAATATTAAGAAAAACTTGTTGAAGTAATGCACTTAACTGACCTTAGAGCCATAAATTTACTTTTGTATATGATGTAAGAACACCATGTCAAATTTATTGAAATAAATTTGTTACGTGACCAGTTGCAGATCTTATAAATTGGCTGAAATCATACACACCCGCATACCAGAAAGGTAATATATATTCCATCTAGAAAGCATCATATTGGTATATTTATTTGGTATCTAATTTTGCGGTTTCAGAAAGGAATTAGCTGTGATTGAATATCAATAGAAAGTTTGTAACTTTGTTTTCAGGTCCTTCAAACCTTGTCCTCGCTTACAGTTGTCCAGCAACAGAAGATTATCCAATCAACCTCAACTACAATTGTTCCAGAACTCGTGTTAACAGCAGCGACATCGCAATACCAACATTTAGTCATGCTGAAAAGTGTGTTTTACAATATTTTAAGTCAGGCATCAGCCAATCTTCAAAATGCCCTAGTCTTTATCAAAACAATAAAATTCGTATACAATATGTTTGATGCCATATTGATTGAATGAACCGTTGGATTCATATTACTAGAGCCTTGTAATCGTAAATTTCAGAAAAGTACCATACACTATATTGCAGAAGACGTATAACGTATTTAAACCATAATATACATGCGGGTGAATGTACGTCATAATTGGACGCCATTTTGTGTTACAATGTTATTTCCACCTGTTGCAAAAACGTTGTCGAAGTGTTTGAGAGTTTGAAAACAAGTTTTTGAATAATAGACACATCGTTGTTTAGCGGACATTTAGTGGCATTTAATGCATTAACAGCACTATCACATTTAATGTTATCCTTGCAAAAACTAATACTATAAGTAAAAACTTACCTTTAAGCGGCACACAATGGCTTCCAATTATGACGTATATTAACACCTCCTCACTGATATAGAAATTCACATTTAATCTATATCTATAAGTCTCAATAAGCAAACATATAATAAGTATGGAGTCTACTTTAAATACTGGAATGTAAATGTTATTTGTAAAGAGTAATAATGTGACTGATGGTTAGAATCCATGATACAAATGTATATGAAAAGTATATATTAACAATATGTAGAAACTCAAGATCACAGTCATGTGCTTTTGTTAGTTTTTCAGCTGGGACAAACCTTGTGCATGCTCAGATTTTAGTTAACTAATTTTGACTTACCCTCTTGCATACACAGCATTAGTTCTTAATATTGGACAAACGCTGTGCATGCTCAGATTTTAGTTCCGAAAATTCAAAATTTTGAGCTTCTTAAGCCAGTGAAAATGTTTGATATCAATTAACCTTTCAAGTCTATAGCTGGAATACTTGTATATTCAATGTTAGAATTCTCCTCATGGACTCTTACTACACATTTGAATTTATTTGTAGACTTGTGTTCACAATAGAGGTACGGAATGGTGGATACCTTAAATATATAAATAGAGAAGATACGTCTGTGCATAGAGTTTCACTGAAAGGAAAGACGACAATTAGAAGTTATACAGTACAGTGGGATTACATAGACCCATACTACACCTGTCTTCAGCAATATGGTACCAGTTGTGATGTTCCTCCTTTAGATTTAAAAGATGTCACTGATGAAGTTAGTTAACAATTAGATATTTGTTATTATTCTTTGAAATTCTAGAAAAAAATTCAAATTAAATCACAAACGATCTCTTCAGACACTAAGATGAATTTGTTACAGATGCCATAATTCTAGAGGTTTCAAGGAAATGATAATAATATGTAAACTATTTGCATGATAAAGCAAATACCATGAAACACAATGGAACCAAGGGGTACAAAATACGACTTAGCTTCTCCATTGATAAGTAAACTCGTCCTAAAATGGAGTCCACTTATATGAAACGAATCATATACACAACACACCCCAAGGAGTGACACGATCCTATAAGATTATGATAAACTTTACACTCTCAGGGTATACTTTGTTCATGGGTTTGAACACGGGGATTTATTAGCTTTGTAAACAACATGCAAAATATATTAGCTACCTGTTAGGCTGTATAGACCTTTTGGAAGAAATAAATATAAAATGACAACATAAAATTTTACTCATAAATTGCTCTTCTTTGCCGTGTGCACTGATACATAAATTCTGAAGATTATTCCTATCAAACAATATTAAAGATACATTAAAGGTATAATTCTATTTTTAGAATTATATAGTACTTTCATGGAGACAATGGAGCGATGATTTAGCTGGAATTGAATTCTATGAATATGAAGTGTTTCATTTAACACATGATGGAGCGTTTCTGAAAGAAGCTGCCAGGCTGTTTTTAAGTAACCGAACACAACCAGAGGTAATGTACTTTTTTTATTTCGATCATTGTGATAATATGTGTATTTATTTCTGCTAAACGAGCAGACTAATTTTTGTGTTTTAATGATTATTTCTTTTTCCTAAGAGTAATGGTTTTTAACCAACAGATTCTACCTTCTTAGCTAGAAGTCAGTTAACTATGCCCATCCATTGGTCCTGCTATTGTGCTTTTAGTCAGAAAGGTATGTAAATGAACATGACAGACACTCTAACATTACACTTTTTTTCTTACAAATTACACAAATTAATGTAAAGGAACAGCGTTTGTATTGCTGTTATGAATTTCATAGTTACTGTTTGGTCTTCAGTAATAAGAATGATTCTACTCACATCCTAAAATGAGTGTGAAACGGTTCTTTGCCTGTCGTTGAGTTGTACTCACTCTTGACTTCTGTCGATAAATGGTACATCTGGGCTTCATTATCGTTTTTATGTTATTTGATGTATAGACTGTAATATCCCAGATGGGGTATTAACCAAGAAATCAAAATATGGTGAATTAATGATGCAATTGCTGTCAGCTTTGTAACCAAAGTCACATTGCGAGGTTACAAATACAGACAAAAAAAACAAACAAACAAAAAACAACCACAGGGTAAATAGTAAGAGAATATTAGACAGCTTGATATAATTATATTAATTCCAGCTTATCTATGCATGCTGTCTCTGATTGTTTGATAAATGGGGTATAATATTTTTTACCAATTAAAGTTTTTTTTTGCTTTCCCCCCATCGCAGGGGTATTTGTCTTTGGGAATTCCACATAGCGTTGTAAAATAGTTTATGACGCCTAATTTTGACGTATTTTACACATTTTGATGCAACGCATTTTTTCTATAAATACTATAATATCAACGTATTCATAGAAAAAATGGGTTGTATCAAAATGTGTAAAATACGTCAAAATTATGTGATTTTGCGTAAAGAAGGTTAGAATTCTCTATCTCTGTCTGTATCATGGTAATTCTTTCGTTGGTTGATTGTTGACATGAAGCAACCCATGCACTTCATGCCATCCATATTTAAAGTACAATGAATAATTTAATAGCGCCCATTTGTACAATTTAAACTTAATAAAAATTTAATAGTCTATTAACTTTAATTCATGTTTGTACAGAAAAGAAATAATTTACGATATATATAATACTTTTTATAGACAATTAACTTTAATTGGTCCTGGGAGTAACTCCCAGGTTGACTAAAGTCCTGCAACCTGAAACTGTAGATCTTAGCAGTCTATGTTTTTTTTATGGACAAGCTGGGCAGTTGCCCGAGGGCCTAGCAATCACAGGGCTCCCATGCTAATTTATGCATGTTGTATACAGCATGTTTTTTTTAATATTTAAACACTGATTTTGTTGGAGGCACCAATACAATAAATATATGTTTAATTTTATCGACATGTACAGTTTTATTCGTATGAGTGGTTGTGTCGGTATGGATACAAGCGCACTGCTTTGCAAGGGGACCTATAATGTTGCTAAGACGACCCTGCTTTCATCCTTCTGTAAACTTGTGGTATTCGTAGCTTAACGGTAAAAATAGACCGCTAAGAGTTGCTGTTGCGCAGCTATTATGCAACTCAGTCAAGGAAATATAATAATATTTCAGAGCGAATTTAATGTTACAATACCAGGGATGTATTCCATCATATTTACTGCGTTTGACAAGGCTGGTAACTACAAGTCTACTAGATCTGTGTTCCTGTTTGATGATCAATCAGTAGTAGAGACAACGTCAGGAACCAGAATGATCGTGACTGAAAGTACATCGGAGACAAATTACACATGGGTAGTAACGGACACAAGTCAACTTCATGTTAAATGGCCTGGACGATTTATTAACGAAAGACATGATGTGAATGAATGGCTTGACCCAGTAGCAAACCATACTAGTATTGAGACAGTATATGATGACATCTTTGGTAGAAGGACTGTTCAGTGGTATACAAATATAAAAGGTATTCATTTGATGCATGCAAACAATTTGTTGTCAGTTTCACTCTACGAAGAGTTAGAAGATACCAAAGTGCTAATCAGAATCTGTAAATCGAAGGACAGACAACACAATGACCAAAAGAAGAACAGACAACACAATGGTCAAAAGAAGAATGACAGACAACACAATGGCTAAAAGAAGAAGGACAGACAACACAATGGACAAAAGACAAAGGACAAAGGGACAAACAACAATAGACAAAACACTATACAGGAAACTAAAGATCGAGCAACACTAACCCCACTAAAACCGATGTGAACTCAAGTGTTCCGGAAGGATAAGCAGTGCCTGCTCCACTAGTGGCACCCGTTGTGTTAATCTAGTTACAAACCCGGGGATAAGTTATGAATGAGATAATTTGTGACACAGATATTCCATAACAGTTAATAACCAAGTCATGGTGGCGACCGTAAATCTTTCCAAGTGATGACTTCAACTTAACCAATAGGAACCCTTAAGCTTGGTTCAGTAGCTTCCTTGTTTGCAGCAACCGTCTATCAAGGAAATCCTGATAGGAACGACAAGCTCCGGAATATTGGATCAACTGAGCGATATATACTCCATATACAGGTGCTGCTGGAATGTTGCTTTAAAATAAGGGTTAGGGTGTTTTATGCCACTTTCAACAATATTTTAGTTATATATTGCAGCTGTCAGTTTTATTTGTGGAGGAAATTGAAGTATACGGGGAAAACAACCGATCTATCGCAGGTAAAAACAAGCTTTATCACATAATGTTGTATCGGGTACACCTCACATGATTGCCGGGGATCCAAACTCACAACTTAAGTGGTGATAGGCACTGATTGCACAGGTAGTTGTAAATCCAACTAACACACGATTACTACCATGACAACTCCTTTTAAAATTAGTATCAGATCATAGGCGCTCTTGGCACGGAATTACCACCTCCCTTTTTTAACTTTCTGTTGAAAGTAAGATTTTTCTCTACCAATAACATGATACTGATACCTTTGTTCTCAGTTCTTCTTTGAGAAGCAACGCTGAATCAATTATTTAATTCTAGATTTTAGTAGCGTATGTGGGATGGTGGTTATATAAGGTCGAGCAATCAAATGTTTTAATGCAGCTACAAACATACTGAGAACTTAATTTCTTCAGCAAGTCTTTTGAGTTTTAGAATATCTACATTTGATTAATGCCACTTCTAGAAAAGCAAGTATCATTATATTTCTGAAGACCTGTTTTGACAGCTTAAAAAATTGGAGTTAAAATGCTAAAAAGAGACTTGGTAGAATTATACTATTAATTGTATATGATTATTCTTACCGTATGAACAGGCTTTTAAGTTTGGTATTATACCTCCATTTTCTTTATTTAGGTGTTGTAAAGTTTGATATCAATTATACCGTAACTGGACCGGATGTTTCGTCATTTCAATCCTTTAGCGACGTACCAGACATTTTACAGGAATCGGAGGTGATAGATGTCACGTGGCAAGATGGACAGAAGCTGGGTATTACTGTCAGAGCAACCGACATTATAGGCGAATATACTGATGATACCATAACCATTTACAAAGACACAACGAATCCAGAAATAGAAAATCTATGGATCTCATACAGAAATAAGACTGATCTATTTGTTCAGCGTTTAGAAGATTTTACAACCATGACGTAAAGAGAAGCTAAATTTAGTTAAATAATTAAACAGACATCAATAAGATTTAGAATAATTAGTGTTTTACACCACCTTCAGCAACACTTCAATTATATTATAGTTGGTGGTTATTTTGATAGAGGAAAATTATTTACCAAGAAAAACCATCAACCTTACATAGGTCAATGAAAATTTTGTATCAGGTTATATCAGTTATCAAAACAAACAATCACCTCTCAACTCAAATCATTGAACATACAAATATACCACAACATATGATATTGGAAATCAAGGTCCTGGCTTCAGACAGGCACAAAAATATGGTAGAATTAAACTGGCTAATGAGACCCAACCCTACCCTCTTGGTAATTCACTAATTGGGTCTCAAACTGCAATACAGATGTACAAAAAGATAAAACCTGCACAGTACAAGTACACTTCACCACTATATGGGTAGACATAGGTTTCATTGACAAATAACTCGAGGCGCATGAAACTGAATATAGCTCCAGCTTTATGTTTATATTGAAAATAATTCATAAAAATGATTTATATGAAGGAAAAACTGATAAGTGAATATGTACAGCTAGTTTACCTATAAAAGTATGTTCGAATATGTTTAGAATGTAGACATATGATCACCAGATTTGTAACTAGATTAACACGACGGGTACCACTAGCGGAGCAGAAACTGCTTGCCCTTCCGGAGCACATGAGTCCACCTCCGGTTTTTAGTAGGGTTCGTGTTACTCAATCTTTAGTTTTATGTGTATGTGTTGTAGATCGTTGTTTGTCCTTTTGTACTTTTTCTTTTGGCCATTGTGTTGTCTGTTCTTCTTCGATATAAGGATTCTGGTTACCCCTTTGATATCTTCAAGCTCTTCTTGAAATATATAAAAGTAAGGTTACAAACTACAAAGCTCAAACAATAATGGCTTAATAGAGTAACAATATTATATATACTTTCTTATTGTACAAAAAAGTTAATACTATGTGAATGGAAAGTACAAAATGTATTGTATACAGTAGATCTTATTTTTTTGTAAGGTAAAATTAGATTTAAATTTTAAAAACTGTATCTCATATTGAAAATCTTGGATTCCTTAACGTGTCTCGACATGATTTTCGATTTCGCTAATGGCAAGAACTGGCAAAGACAAAATTAAATTTGATATTAAATAATGTGATTACTAGCTTTTCAAGAGAGGGTCGTTGATGCTACGATCATATACCTATCTCGACTAAAGATAATTTATTGTGAGGTGTACTCGAAACAACTATATGTGATGTAATTGTCATTGACTTGAGACAGGTCGGTGGTTTTTGTCCAGGTATGCCGCTTCACCTCACATTGAAAATTACCACGACTATATATGTAATCTAAATATGCAGTCTAACACCCACATTCCATTAGCCTACCCCAATCTTTATAACTGTTGATTATAACAGACTTCAAACTCTTTTTGATTTTGATATTTATACCCCCGCTCGACGAGAGTCGGGGGTATATATGGATCCCCATGTCCGTCCGTCCGTCACACTTTTGGTTTCCGGATGATAATTAAAGTACCGCTCAACCAAATCTTTTCAAACTTTAACACAATGCTTTGGACCATTAAATACAGGTCAAATTCGATTACGGTGTATTTCACATTTACCGTTTCTGAGTTATGGCCCTTTTTCTCTTAGAAAATAGGGACTTTTTAGGTTTCCGGATGATATTTAAAGTATGGCTCGACCAAATCTTTTTAAACTTTAACACAATGATGTGGACCATTAAATACAGGTTAAGTTCGATTACGGTGTATTTCACATTTATCGTTCCTGACTTATGGCCCTTTTTCTCTTAGAAAATAGGGACTATTTAGGTTTCCGGATGATATTTAAAGTATGGCTCGACCAAATCTTTTCAAACTTTAACACAATGCTGTGGATTGTTAAATACAGGTTAAGTTCAATTACGGTGTATTTCATATTTATCGTTCCTGAGTTATGGCCCCTTTTTCTCTTAGAAAATAGTGACTTTTTAGGTTTCCGGGTGATATTTAAAGTATGGCTCAACCAATTTTTTGAAACTTTAACACAATGCTGTGGACCATTACATACAGGTTAATTTCGATTACGGTGTATTTCACATATACCATTCCTGAGCTATGGCCCTTTTTCTCTTAGAAAATAGGAACTTTTTAGGTTTCTGGAAGATATTTAAAGTATGACTCAACCAAATCTTTTCAAACTTTAACACAATGCTGTGGACCATTAAATACAGGTTAAGTTCGATTACGGTGTATTTCACATTTACCGTTCCTGAGGTATGGCCCTTTTTCTCTTAGAAAATAGGGACTTTTTAGGTTTCCGAATGATATTTAAAGTACCGCTCAACATAATCTTTTCAAACTTTAACACAATGCTGTATACCATAAAATACAGGTTTAGCTTGATTATAGTGTATTTCACATTTACCGTTCATAAGTTATGGCCCTTTTTCTCTTAGAAAATAGGGACTTTCTCGGTTTCCGGATGGTATTTAAGGTACGACTCAACCAAATCTTTTCAAACTTTAACACAATGCTATGGACCATAAAATACAGATTTTAATCGATTATGGTGAAATTTACATTTACCGTTCATGAATTATGGCCCTATTTCTCTTAGAAGATAGGGTCTTTAAAGGTTTCTGGATGAAAATTTGGAATGCGGGGGTATATGTGATCACCAGATCAACTTTCTCTAGTTTATTTATAATTGTTGATAGATATTAGATAAAAAGATGGTTTCTTTATTCAGTGAAATCTGTCTAAGCCGAAAGCTGAGTAAAAAGGAATAAAGGAATACTGTACAAACCAAACACCTGTCTATTCTGAACATATTATCTAGTTACAGGGAAGTTGATTAAGACAGTTTCATTGAACTACATTATTTTTTCTCAAAGAAGCTATTTGTAATTTTTTTTTATAGATTTGAATGGGATGCCTTTGATTATCATAGTGGTATCCACAGTGTTCAGTGGAAACTGTATGATAACTATACTGGATCAGACGCGGTTCATGGACAGTCACACATGCATGCTCAAGGAAATGTTGATGTATGTACTGATGCTTGTGATATTATATGACCGTCGTTAGATTTACAATCTGATGATTAAATATGAACATACTAGTCATTTTGAAAACATATTCGTTTATAATTCAAAAAGTAAATGAAAAAATATTATGTTTTCATTTATGTAATGAAATCTTCAACATTATACTCTTCCTATATTATAGTTTTAAAGATTTTAATGCATGTTCCAAACATACATGATTTTATAAGACAGTGTAAGAGAGGACGTTGTGTATACACTATAACCTTTAATTTTATGCTTAGAACATGACGTCGTGTGAAGAGGAGTACCAAGATCATCCCCGAGGACCTGATTGTTACTGCACGTTATATCATGGATGTTTTCACAGACACTTTCACATCAAACCACAAATTGTCAATGGTGCAGGACTAACTCCAGGGAAGGATAAAGGAGCACATGACTCAGACTATTTTATTGAGATAACTATTGTCAATAAAGCGTTGTTAAAGTCAATTTTAACGAAGAAGGTCAGTAAGAAATATTATAAACTGTCCATCAAATTAATCTTGTTTGGTGTTGTCGTTAACATTTTCAAGGTTTCACTCCAGGGAAGGATAAAGGAGCACATGCCTCAGACTATTTTATTGAGATAACTATTGTCAATAAAGCATTGTTAAAGTCATTTGTAAGAAAGAAGGTAGGAATATTTACTGGAGATAACTATTGTCAATAAAGTGTTGTTAAAGTCAGTGTTAAGGAAGAAGGTAGGAATATTTACTGGAGATAACTATTGTCAATAAAGCGTTGTTAAAGTCAGTGTTAAGGAAGAAGGTAAGAATATTTACTGGAGATAACTATTGTCATTAAAGAGTTGCTAAAGTCAGTGTCAAGGAAGAAGGTAGGAATATTTACTGGAGATAACTATTGTCAATAAAGCATTGTTAAAGTCAGTGTTAAGGAAGAAGGTAGGAATATTTACTGGAGATAACTATTGTCAATAAAGCGTTGTTAAAGTCAGTGTTAAGGAAGAATGTAGGAATATTTACTGGAGATAACTATTGTCAATAAAGCATTGTTAAAGTCAGTGTTAAGGATGAAGGTAGGAATATTTACTGGGGATAACTATTGTCAATAAAGCATTGTTAGAGTCAGTGTTAAGGAGGAATGTAGGAATATTTACTGGAGATAACTATTGTCAATAAAGTGTTGTTAAAGTCAGTGTTAAGGAAGAATGTAGGAATATTTACTGGAGATAACTATTGTCAATAAAGCGTTGTTAAAGTCAGTGTTAAGGAAGAAGGTAGGAATATTTACTGGAGATAACTATTGTCAATAAAGCGTTGTTAAAGTCAGTGTTAAGGAAGAAGGTAGGAATATTTACTGGAGATAACTATTGTCAATAAAGCGTTGTTAAAGTCAGTGTTAAGGAAGAAGGTAGGAATATTTACTGGAGATAACTATTGTCAATAAAGCGTTGTTAAAGTCAGTGTTAAGGAAGAAGGTAGGAATATTTACTGGAGATAACTATTGTCAATAAAGCGTTGTTAAAGTCAGTGTTAAGGAAGAAGGTAGGAATATTTACTGGAGATAACTATTGTCGATAAAGCGTTGCTAAAGTCAGTTTTAAGGAAGAAGGTAGGAATATTTACTGGGGTACATGTTTCTCTTTCTCTATCTGTGTATTGTTTTGTAATTCGTTGTTTATCCTTTTTCTTTTGTTCATTGTATTGTCTGTCCTTCGATTTACAGTTTTTGATTATCCCCTTTCTTATCGTCAAACTTTTCATGATCTTTCCATCAAATTAATCTTGCTTGGTGTTATTTTCAACGTTTTCAAAGTTTGACTCATAAACTGAGATGAAGTAAACACTGGGAGTTAATCACACACTAAATTAACTATGAAATCCAAACTGTTAATTATTTGATTAAAACATTATAAAAAGGTTATTGTGAACCAATGCCTGGTATATGTACAAGTTCGTTAGGATCCCAGAAGTGGATACCTGAAGTATCCATGGAAGGTTGTTTATTTTAAAACATAAATGTAGAAATTGTTAAACAACAACACTTCAAGTTCATGAGATTGTGTATAATATGTTTAAGCATAAAACTAAAATCATGTTTTAGGAAATCATTATATTTGTGTAAAGAAATCACAAATTGATTTTTAAGTCTGATTGATTATCTGATTTACTGGTTTATAAAGTATAAATCACAACTATTTTTCTCCACATAATCCCAGTTAATTTCTATATATCTCTCTAAAAAATTAAAATTAAATCATTTGCAGTTCTTCCTTCCCCTTTTTTATTCTTTTATTTCTAAAAAGGAACAAAAACCGATATTAAAGAAAAAGGAATTATATTACGTTTATATGTGCTTGTGTTGTTAATTAAGTGTATACACATGTGGCCGGTATTGGTTTTTAGTGCCACTTTAAGTATTATTTCAGTTATATTGTGGCAGTTGGTATTCTTGATGCAGGAAGCCGTAGCACAGGGAGAAGATCAATGAATTCCCACAAGCATTTATATACTTTATTAAATGAAGTTGAATCGAGTACACCTCATGGTGGGAGTAGAGAAAATTATCAAAAATGTATTCCAGTTAAATTTGTTTATTATATTTAACGCTAATGTATCCTTTTTCCAGATTACAATAGATATAACTGCTCCTCAGCCAGGATTTGTACACGATGGCATCTACGGCAGTCCAGAAATAGATTATCAAAATGACATGCATTTAAATGTACACTGGGATGGATTCTTTGATCCTGAGAGTTCAGTCAAATATTATAAATATGTATTTTCTGACCGTTGCTGGAACAGACAAGAATTATTTGATAGCAATGAGGTATACTATTTTATCATTGAATATCCCTTTGATATATCACTATATTAATACATAGGTACATGTAATTGCTGGAAGAACATGGTGATAAAACAAATACATATCTCCCACAGAAATAGATTGTTTTAGCTGTACTTGCCTTTTCATATCTTGGTTTATTGTCTGCTCCTCAATGTTTGGTGTCTGTGTAAATGATTTTCCAACTTGTTGGAAACTAATAAAAGTAAAAACATAGATATTAAATTTAGTGTACATGACAAGATAATCAAAGTGCCTAAGCAGGATATCCAAAATCAGCAAAAGTCACCTATCCCTGAAGGGGAGAGTATCTTAGTTTTGATTATATTACATGATTTAGCAACTGTAAATTTGAGCAGATGATACTCTACTAAATATGTTAAATACAGAAATGCCATGTCTCAATATTTCGTAGTTTTGTCACTGATTGTTTGCTTGGACTGTGTTCTCTAAGGTGACTCGATACCGAATATCTTTAGATGTTAGTGGTTCATCATTTAATAAAACGATCCAATTAACATTGAAGTTGTATACGACTGCATTGAATGTTGTAAACTCCCTAAACAAAGAGGAATATATCATAATCTAGTACCTTCGCTGAGGGTACAACTCCTCTGAGAGGTATGTCATCCTAAGTTTTGCGAGAAAAATCAAATGCACTCCACTGATTTTTCGAATCGAATTCAGAACACACGCTTAAAACGATTTGTCGTGTATAGATAAAGTGATAATGCAAGGATTTTCCACATGTGAGTAAAATACCAAGCCTCACATATAATGTATTTGTAAATATAGATTACAACATGGCCTTTTCCATATCGTCCCTGGTATCATCCCGAGGCTGCCATATCAGCCCAAGACGAATGATACCAGGGCTGATTTGGAAAATGCCATATTATAATCTGTTTATCACATATTTAACCATGACTGAAATAAATGAAAAATAAATGAAGAATTTATGTTTATTTATCAAAATAAATAAGTGTAGAAGTCGGCAATATAATTCCCCATATGAAAACTATTGAGGATCACTTTTCAATATACACTAGAGTTCCAATTCTGATCATTTATGCCAAACATTTTATTGTCAGAATTCCCTGGATATTTGATCATAAGAAATATTCTGGAGTTGGGCATCATGGGAGCCAAATTGATAACGGTTTGCTGAACAGAATTATTATTAGTAACCATTGACTGCACAGAGTTATATCTGAAGGAAATTGGAGTAATTGTTCTATTTTCATAATTCTCAATAGTCATCACTAAGATATCAACCGATGGAAGCTTGGATACATTTTACTGAATCAGTTCGTAGTCCTGTTTGGATTTCGTGCGCGCTGAAAAAAAAAATCTTGTAAGAGCATGTTCATCTCCTCGACTCCAATATCTTTGGGGTTAGAGGGTTCGCCCACGGTTGATAGTCCATCCTTGAATATCCTTATGTCACTCTTAGTTTTACGCTTTGCATTGACATTTTTCATCTCTGCTGCATCAATTTGTTGTATGCTTTAACGCCTGTCATGTTTGCTAACGCATCACGATGATGTCATCGGTGCAGGGCAAAATAACCGGTTATTTTCCCCGCCGGGGCACTGATATGGATCGGACACTTCTTCGTTTATCACACATGCAAAAATATACGATTTGCATACAAATTTGTGATAATGAACGTTATACATAATATTTTTAATCTTGATATAGCAGTATTTATATTGTAGGGAATAGAAACTTTGGAAACAATTGCAAGTTATGATGCTGTAGAAGAAGGAACATACTTTGTTACTGTTATTGGTATGAATCCAGCCAATGATGCCTCCCGTGCTGTTTGTTCTGACGGTGTGACGATCGTAACAACTAAACCATCTGTAAAGAATGTGGTTCTAAATGGTGCAAAAACAGACCCTCGTCTTGTTGTCGATAACAATGGTACAATGTGGATTATTTGGACAGACATAACCAGAACTATAGTTAATAGTAGTAATACTTGCAAGTATGTTACTTTAGAATATGAAAAATAGTTTTTGTATATTGTTTTTTTAATAATAACTTTGCAGGTTTAGGAGACAACAAAAATTAAGATAATTAAGTGCGCACAGCGCCTCTCTGGGGCAATCCCATCATACGTCCAGGATGAAAAAGATAATGTGTCAATAAAGGTATTTATCGTGACTTTCAGAAATGTTTCAGCCATATCATGATATCAACAGGGAGATAATAGCCTAGCCAGATTTAATGAACTGAACAGCAGTTGTCTGTGAATTCAACACCCATGTTATGCATGTGTTCAGAGGACAACGACTTTAACCACTCAATGACTCAAGTCACGGACAAACTTTATCACATTTATCATGTTATATTGAGTATCCCTCGCCATGAGTGTGATTCAAACTCACAGCTTTAGTGGTAATAATAAATATGTAACTTCTTGCAGCATCGATGCAACAAATGTTGAAGATATCCGACTGTTTCCAGAAAAAGTAGTAACACATATTAACTGTTCAGATTTATCTCCTGTCACACCTATGTTCTTGTTTCTTCTGCCTCGAAGTTCACAAGTAAGTTAAGTATATATAGTAAGAATTAAGATATTAACTTCTTCATTATTGTGTACAAAGAAAGGTTAGAAGAAACAAAGGGGTATTCAGAAAACATCAATTGAAGAAGGACAGACAACTCAATGGCCAAAAGAAAAAGTACAAAAGGACAAACAACAATCTACAAAACATCACACAGAAAACTACATGAACACCAATAAAAACCAAGGATGAACTCGTGTGCTTCGGAAGGGTCATCAGTTCCTTCTCCACATGTGAAACCTGTCGTGTTACTGCTAAGCTGCTGGGTGTTTAATGACACTATCAACTATATTTCAGCTATATCATGGTGGTGAGTTTTGTTGGTGGAGGAAAACCAGAAACCCGATCACGAGCACGACACCCCCTGTTAGATGACACAAACATTAACTGATATGGTTATGATTGGTCATAGCATGCACCTTGGTGAAACCAATCGAATCACACTATGAGACACAAAAGTAATTTAGACATTATGCATTACATGTAGTTCTGAAGATTATGTATCACTAAGAATCTAAATTTACCTGATTTTATTTTATATTTTAGATACACATATGTGTTGGATATCAAATTGGGCTACAAAACGATAAACAACATATGTTAGTAATCTCCTCACTAACAAGTAAACTAATAGTGACAAATAAGTGATACACAAAGTTAATAAATAAAATTAAGGATTCAAATTAACAAATGTATATTACAACAACAAAATGAAACAACAAAAAAACCCACAAATTTCCGTAGGTATATGTGAATTGGTAAGTTATGTATGTCTTTTCCAAGCACATTGCTTCGATTATTCTTTATATTGTTACTTGACGTTGCTATTTTTCTTTACTGTGTAATTTTATTTTAGCTAACCATGACTTGGGAACCTGATGTAGAAAACGAACTCATTTATGATTATGAGATAGGTCTTTCATCAACAAAGGACAGTCTTGTTCCAGACTTGGTTCCTTTCTGATCAACAAAACACCACCAGCACTTTCGTCTTAACAATCCAGATTTAACAGAAGGCACATTGTTCTATGTAGTCATAAAGACTACAAGTAAAGCTAATGTTGAAGGAATTCAGGTACAGGCTTAATAGTCACATATACTAATCACATAAAGGCACATTGTTCTATGTAGTTATAAAGACCACAAGTAAAGCTAATGTTGAAGGCATTCAGGTAAACACCTGCACGAGATTTATCATAGCATCTATGTAGTTATAAAGACCACAAGTAATGCTAAGGTTGAAAGAATTCAGGTACACCCTTAGTGAGATTTATCATAAAACTTTATATAATATTGATGGCTTTAGTGTCTTTTAAAGTAAAACATTGAATATCTTAAAGAAAACTATATACACATGTATATGAGAAATTGAAATAACTCTCACTATAGAAATATTTAGTAAATTCTATCTATTTTCTTGATTGTCAAATTTTTTTTTATCTGCTTACCAAACCATATGATGAAAATTATAAATAAATTGCTATTAACACGAAGAGTAAATATCAGGACATCTTAATGTACAAAAAGTACAAGAGTCAATTGTTAAATTGAAAATGATTAGATATTGATTTGTCTTGTCATGCAATTCTTGTTTTTTTATAGAGCCTTGGACCTATAATTGTCGATGTGACAGCTCCAACATTTACTGGGTCTCATATTGATGTGAGATTAGACGAAGAACTACTTACGCTTGTTGTCAACTGGTCAAGAGATTCCTTCCAAGATGAAGAAGATCCTTATCCTTTAGCCTATCAGTATGCCTTAGGTAATTATGTCGTTATTTATTATGTCAACTGGTCAAGAGATTCCTTCCAAGATGAGGAAGATCCTTATCCTTTTACCTATCAGTATACCTTAGGTAATTATGTCTTTATTTATTATGTCAACTGGTCAAGAGATTCCTTCCAAGATGAGGAAGATCCTTATCCTTTAGCCTATTAGTAGCCTTATGTAATTATGTCTTTATTTATTATGTCTACTGGCCAAGAGATTCCTTCCAAGATGAGTAAGATCCTTATTCTTTAGCCTATTAGTATGCCTCAGGTAATTATGTCTTTATTTATTATGTCTACTGGCCAAGAGATTCCTTCCAAGATGAGGAAGATCCTTATTCTTTAGCCTATTAGTATGCCTTAGGTAATTACATCTTTATGTTCAATTGTGTTTACAGTACAGCTGGTGATGTGTTTATGTGAAAAGAAAATTCAACAGATTATAAAAAAATATTTGGAACTCGCAAAATATAAATCTCATGAATTTTAACCACACAGAAGTCATCCGCTCTGCAGTGTATGTATGTAATATGGGCATGCATTATCATATGTTAAGTTGCATTAAAACTGATTAATTATTTATTGAAATTTTACAAAATAAAGGAATCAGTGAATGAGTGAGTGATTGTTGTTTAACTCAGCAATTTTTCAGCTATATCATGGCGAGAACAAGTTAATTTTCAAAGAGATAATGATGAGGTCCGCTTTGTACTAAACCAACATGCTGAGTTGGATTTTTTTTATAGTGCTAGCTCACTGAAACTACAGTCTGCATGTAGACATGTCGCTCCACTCAGACACATTATTCTGATTCCGAGCCAACCAGTCTTTGCTCTTCCTCCTTAATGCTGCGTGCTTAGTGGAGAAGCAACAATTACCAATCTTATAGTCTCTGGTTTGACCCGACCTCATAAACTACCGCACTCGAGGTGAGCACGCAAACCATTATTCCACCAATGCGGTTACAAAGGAATCAGTATACCCAAATTACAGGAATACTTCATTGATGAATATAACAATTAGATAGAAATCAAAATAAATAATTGATTAATGAAGAAAAAAGAGATTTTATTTAACTTCTTGTTTGAATTTTTATTTGTTTTTATTCTTAAATTAAATTAATCATATTTCATTTAGGCCATGTTGCAGGAGGGACAAACATTGCAGGTTTCCAACCATTGACATACAACAAACATTGTGTCAGAACAATACCACCTGAATGTACAACTATTGATCTGTCATCATTAGAATGGACACTACATGGTAACCATGACTACTATGTTACTATTAAAGTAGCAAACTTAGCTGGACTAACTAACACACACACTTCAGTAGTATATACACATGACGTGCAGCCTCCATCTCCAGGTGTTGTGCTAGATATTAACCCGACTAATACTGGTAACAGACAATTACAGGTTAGTAGGTGTTTATTTCTGTGATATCACAATATCTCCTTCAAAACTAGATGCTCATGAAGTGTAAGCAATTCGTGTTCCACTAGCAATATGTATTCGTCATGTTTCTCATATTGGAAATACAGTAATCTGTCATATTTGGTGCTAGGTGATGAATGAGGAAAGTGGGCGTGATTGAACATATCCATGGTCATTTGAAACATATATTCTGCAATGAATAAAATGATGATTTATCATGTCACGATGGTGTAGCACTGTAGAAGTGATGACTTCAAATTTACCATCTTGGTCTGATAGCTTCCTTCTTATCAACAACCTTCTATAATGGAAAATCCTAATAGGAAACACAAGCTCTGAAATTTTGTATCAACTGTGACTTGTACACTCCATTATGAAGGTGTTGATGATATGTTGCTACTGGTAAATGGAAATGGGAGCACATGAAATTAAAGGATTAATGCTAGCTTATTTTTTGTTTTTCTTGATAAGCTCCTGCGTGAAGTCTGTGTCACATGAATAAAGAAATAAAATTAGTGTGAAGAGAAGCACATTTGGTACCCATAGGAATGCAGACTATGTTGAAAAATATGTCCAAAACATAACAAAAATGTTGTCAATTAAAAACTCAAGCATCATGATGATGCCTGTTTAAGATAACATTTTGTTAGAATCAGAGTGGATATTGGTCTTACAAAATAAGATTCGTCCCTTCCTAAAAACAAAATAGGTGTATCTACAGTGACCATGAGAAGAGGGGCCTTGATTATATGTTTACTAACAGATTTTGACAATTTCCATCTAATACACACCACCCAGGAGTATCTATTGTCACAGTAACTCTGAAAGTCATTTTTGAACGGTGATAGTATATATGTTAATAATTCTGAAAGAGGTCAATACTTACTTCCTTTATCAAACAGGTAATATGCTAAAATGATAATGTTAGGACAGCGACATATTTGTTACGGAGGTAAAACAGAATGTGCGTTCTGTAGCATTTGAGTCTTTGATGATAGATGTTATTTGAAAGCTCATTTACCTGCTAGATTTGTTTAATTCTAATTTGTATCAATGACCTAACAACCATAGCCCATTCAGAAATAGTATCTATGTCTTTTTTCAGGTTTCGTCCATTGTGTAGCATATTCCTCTACTTATTCATTAAGCATTTTACAGTTATGTTTCCAATTGTCATGGATTGAATAATTACATCCACATTATTTTTTCAGGATATTGTAGACGTAGATTTTTCTATCGTTTCTGACAAATTGTCTGTTGAATGGAACAAGTTTTATCATCCTCATCTAGATCTTTACTTTAATGTTTGTGCCGGAACAACGATAGGAGGCTGTGATGTGACAATGGAAGAAAGAATTGATGGATCAATATCTAAACACATGTTTAACAACTTAGTACTTACAGTATTACAGGTACACGTAATATTATGTAGACCTGTATTTATTGTACATAAACTACATGCAATTATTTGAATAAAAAAGGACCAACTACTATATTTCAAATAGAAAGATCATATCGAAAGCACTATGGATAGTGTTAGGTGTATCAGTTTGATCAAAGGGGTCATTCAAGTATATTTTTGAACAGTTTTTTCTCATTCTCGATATGCATTTGAAATTTAGGAAATTTCATTCCTGCTTTGTTGCCCTGTTTTGCTTGTTCGTCCAGATGGTAAATGGGTGTTAAAAGTCTACAATGTTACCAACACAACAGAACAAATCACTCCTCTACAACATAGCAACAACAATACCACCTGCTGAGACTGAAGTTTGCCGAACACTGGAAAATACCACCTGTTCTGACCAAGTTATACTGATTAGTATACCTCCTTTAAATTTTGTCAAGTGACAGACGAAATGTTCTTTCCACTTTCATTTGAGATAGGATACAGTCAGATAGTGTATTACATTTGGAAGTAACATTTCCACGTCGAAATATCTGTGATAATTTGTTGTTCTATTGTTCTGTTCATTAAAATGTTGAAATATACTTGTATTTATTGATACTATATCGATATTTTGTTTATAAGAATGAAAATAGGCATTCAGTATAATAAAAACATACTGCCTTTAGTTGAGGGTGTTATGGTTAATTACCACAAGATGAAAAAAAATATCACCAGAGACAAAGTCTCGGTTCTCATGTGATATTTTCTTTCTTTGTGTGGTAATCTACCATAACACCCTCACCTAAAGGCAGTATGTTTATAATATGCTTATTGGTGAATTAGCTAGTAAAAATTTTAAGATATCAAAATCTTTAAATCGAGGAAGGGCAGACAACACAATGGCCAAAAGAAAAAGTACAAAAGAATAAACAATCATCTACAAAACATTACACAGAAAATTAAATTTTGAGCTACACGAACCCCACCAAAATTCGTGGGGGAACTCCGAAAGGGTAAATAAAACTTATTGAAGACTCCTATATTGTTTTAGTGGAGATATGTAATGTTTAACATTCTTCTTTAATTTCAGACATATTATATAAGTGTTGAAGCAATAGCAAAGACTGGTTCTGTAAAGGTAACATCTGACGGAGTAACTATTGTTGATAATAAAACAGAACTGACAGGGCTGGTTATCAACGATGGACCTATATGTTCAGGTATGTCAAGGTTACATCTGACGGAGTAACTATTGTTGATAATAAAACAGAACTGACAGGGCTGGTTATCAACGATGGACCTATATGTTCAGGTATGTAAAGGTTACATTTGAAGGAGTAACTATTGTTGATAATAAAACAGAACTAACAGGGCTGGTTATCAACGATGGACCTATATGTTCAGGTATGTAAAGGTTACATCTGATGGAGTAACTATTGTTGATAATAAAACACAACTGACAGGACTGGTTATCAACGATGGACCTACATGTTCAGGTATGTAAAGGTAACATCTGATGGAGTAACTATTGTTGATAATAAAACAGAACTGACAGGACTGGTTATCAACGATGGACCTATATGTTCAGGTATGTAAAGGTAACATCTGATGGAGTAACTATTGTTGATAATAAAACAGAACTGACAGGACTGGTTATCAACGATGGGCCTATATGTTCAGGTATGTAAAGGTAACATCTGATGGAGTAACTATTATTGATAATAAAATAGAACTGACAGGACTGGTTATCAACGATTGTCCTATATGTTCAGGTATGTAAAGGTAACATCTGATGGAGTAACTATTGTTGATAATAAAACAGAACTAACATGACTGGTTATCAACGATGGACCTATTTGTTCAGGTATGTAAAGGTAACGTGATGGAGTAACTATTATTGATAATAAAACAGAACTGACGGGGCTGGTTATCAACGATGGACCTATATGTTCAGGTATGTAAAGGTTACATCTGATGGAGTAACTATTATTGATAATAAAACAGAACTGACAGGGCTGGCTATCAATGATGGACCTACATGTTCAGGTATGTAAAGGTAACATCTGATGGAGTAACTATTGTTGATAATAAAACAGAACTGACAGGGCTGGTTATCATCGATGGACCTATATGTTCAGGTATGTAAAGGTTACATCTGATGGAGTAACTATTGTTGATAATAAAACAGAACTAACAGGACTGGTTATCAACGATGGACCTTTATGTTCAGGTATGTAAAGGTAACATCTTATGGAGTAACTATTATTGATAATAAAACAGAACTGACAGGACTGGTTATCAACGATGGACCTATATGTTCAGGTATGTAAAGGTTACATCTGATGGAGTAACTATTATTGATAATAAAACAGAACTAAGAGGACTGGTTATCAACGATGGACCTTTATGTTTAGGTATGTGAAGGTTACATCTGACGGAGTAACTATTGTTGATAATAAAACAGAACTAAAAGGGCTGGTTATCAATGATGGACCTATGTGTTCAGGTATGTAAAGGTAACATGTGATGGAGTAACTATTGTTGATTATAAAACAGAACTAACAGGGCTGGTTATCAACGGTGGACATATATGTTCAGGTATATAAAGGTAACATGTGATGGAGTAACTATTGTTGATAATAAAACAGAACTAACAGGGCTGGTTATCAACGGTGGACCTATATGGTCAGGTATGTAAAGGTAACATGTGATGGAGTAACTATTGTTAATAATAAAACAGAACTAACAGGGCTGGTTATCAATGATGGACCTATATGTTCAGGTATGTAAAGGTTACATCTGATGGAGTAACTATTATTGATAATAAAACAGAACT
>MJUT01063501.1:77850-103577 GCA_002080005.1 Gigantidas platifrons
TATAAATATGAGTGAGTTTTATACTTTAATATATCTAATATCACCATCAATATAAAATAAAAAGTTTAAAAAAACAATATTAAGTTTTACTTTTCATTGTTATTGGGGGAGGGGGGGGGGCTTTTTGTCAGGGGGATTTTGTCCGGGGGGCTTTTGTCCTGTTCCCCAACATAATAATTATGACCAAAAATAATAAAGGGATAGCAACAACAAGTTCAAGAGATACTTCTATATATATTTATACCCATGTTACTCTTATATCAAAAATGTCCTTCCCTTTAAATAATTTGAATCAAAAATGTAACTGCTGGTAGACTATTATTATTAGTTGAGGGTATCACCAGCCCAGTAGTCAGTGGTTCCATAATTAAATGATATAGGAAATATATTTATGATAATTGTTTTTCAAGGTCCATTATCAGGAAGACCCATTTAGTAATTTGAACATTTATACAGTTACTAATAGAAAATTCATTTATATTTTTCTATAACACCACTCCTTAATTGTACTCTCCAAGATTCCACTAACACTCCACGCTAAGATTCCACTCCACACCAAGACGACCACAATCTGTAAAGTACATTGTGTCACAATAATGTATGTACTTGCCTCTTGAAAGATTCATAAAATTTGCTATAGTTTATTTAAATCTATATTTTATGAATGTTATCCTGTGAATGTTACAAATACCATATTGTTTTCGTTTCTTAGAACCTTACTACAGACATTAACAAATGATAATGTATAGATGGTGTTTTTGATAATGAAAACATTAGTTTTGTTGCTGTTGATTTTTCTTTCTTTCCTAAATTAGACGAGCTCACAAAATATATGCTTTAATCTTTCTGTTAACCTTTCGTTGTATATTTCACCAGATGTTTGGATTCAGTATAGAGAATTTACCTACATCGGGAGTGACAACAGTTTCGTGACTGGTGAACTAAATTTACAACCAGGCCTGACCTATAGGTCAACTATCAAACTCTGTGCTGATGATATTTGTTTCCCTGTATCACGCAGCGATGGTGTTGTTATTGTACCTAATAAACCAGTCACAGGATCGTTAGAAGTACAACTTGACGGACTTAAGGTATTCAGATTAATGTGATACAGAGTATTTTATTCATGTTTTTACAAGGGACACAGCAGACATGGACCATTCTAGATAATTTTGTTTCACATTTGGTTTTCATGGGAGTTACTGGGCGTGGGAGCAATTGAAGAATATATGATTCGTATATATTACCATCTTAATGATAATTTTACAAAAACAAATTCCACTGCCAAGCAGACTTATTTCCTAAATGTAAAACAATAAATACCACACTATCACGACAGGATAAATGATGTATACTAATGTTTTACTTTACAGATGACTGTTATTTTTAATACAATGTATGATCCTGATATAGAAGACATGTCTGAAGCTATTGATGCTGTGACCTTGTATGAATGGACTATCGTAGATGGTTCTTATGGTGAAGGGATGTATGAAAATTGGAGAATAGTAAATAACTTAGAAAAGATTAATGATACACATGTAAGTAATGGTGTTTTTATACTTTTCTGGAGATAGAGGTATATTTAAAAGTAAATTATATTAATAATATATCAAACAGTCTAAAATTGCCATCACAATCAATGTTAAAAAGCTACATTTTATATATCGTTTAGCTGAAAATTGTTGAAATTGCTTTGTGTGTTTAGCGTCTTTTACAAAAATATTGCAGTTAATAGTAGCAATAAACTGTCATGGTGGATGTACCGAGAGAAAGCAACCAGCCATCCGTAATGTTGTATCGAGTACACCTCACTACATATGTTGTATGTTCAGAAATAGAACTCATAACATCAGTGATGGTAGACACAGATCAAAAACTAGATGTAAATACCACTACCATGCAATAATGCGCACTAATGTTCCTTAGAGATGATAAGAGTTGTTGATTGTATTGCAAAATTGGTTAAAACATTTTTGTTTAATTAAACATCTTTTGATATTTAAAAATATGATTCATTTTCTTATGATTATGAATACATAAATCCCTTCGATACATTCAGTAATTTGATACAGGGAATGTAATCCCTTGGTTTTATTTTGTTAGTAAATAGATGGAGATAAATCCCTGAATTTTGTTTTATTATGTTATATATTTATTTCAGTCAAAATTCGAAGTTTTGCTTACTGGTGATATTGATTTTGCAAAATGCAAACACATAAATGTGAAAGGGTACAACAAAGCTGGTGTCTGGTCAGAGATATCCACAGAGATAAAACGATGTCACGTGGAAGATGGACATAGCCATATCATACCACGCATGATCATTGATGCTACTGGAGAATCAGGTAACTAGATATCTACAGAGATAAAACAATGTCATGTAGAAGATGGACATAGTCATATCATACCATACATGATCATTGATGCTACTGGAGAATCAGGTAACTAGATATCTACAGAGATAAAACAATGTCATGTAGAAGATGGACATAGTCACATAATACCACATATTATTATTGATGCTATTTGAGAATTGGGTAACAGCTTATTTGGTGTTTTTCTTTGCGAATATGTATTAATGAGATTGGTCAAGTTCATATATTACATGATTCTGGGTTATGAATCAATACCGTATTATTAAGTTTTCTATTAAAATATTGTCTTGTAATTAGTTCGTGTTTTCCTGAATTATCATCTCAATATGTTGAGGCTTTCATTTTTAACCATGTATCTGGAATATCTAGATTTCTAGAGTTCAAAACTATTAGCAACTGACATAAAGCATATATAATTGACCGGTTGCTTCTTTTCAATACCCTTTTAAACAAGTGTAAATATAAAAACCCTTAAGTGAATATTTATAAACTCATGTTAATTGTCTTTATTAAAAAGCTTAGATTGTTGTTTGATATTACATATTTATAGTGTTGATTTCACATCTTGATAGTAAATTGTCTGTAAAAATATTGAATACACAACAAACTCTACATGACACAAATGGTTATCTGAACCATACTGTGAATACAGGTTATAGGAGATGTGATTTATGTTTTTAAGTAACAATGTAAGTCTTAATAAGATTATGTTTTATTTTAGGGGGATAATTAAGGAATATAGAGGTTTTTTTACTTTTACAGGAAAAATATTTTAATTCAAGCATTTTCATGTCCATTATAATTTTAACTTTTTTCTTTTTGAAATAACGAAACGTACATACAAATATCAGTTATCGCGTGTTAATAATCAATATTTAACTTTCGACTCTGATGATTGAGGTTTGAGATCTCACACCTCAGACAAAACTAAATAAAATATAAAAAATGATCTCTCACAAAAACAAAATGAAACAAGGATAAACTTGCCAAGCTCTCATTAGAGGCTTATGAAATAAAAATATTGTTATTGAAGAGTTGCCGGCATCAATTGCAGGAGATTTGTATGTGGCAAATGCAGAGTGGATCTTGCATAACAAATATGTGCCACCAAAACTTATTCTAATGCAATGCAATGCACCAACAAAAACACATTTAAGCTGTGGAAAGGTTAAAAAAACAGCAGAATATAAAACACTGCGACATATTGCTGGCAACATCTGACATGATACCCACACTTTCAGAGCACAATTTTAACATTGGACATATCAATGAATATCTCTTTTAAAATGGTTTTTGGGGTAGATGGTTTTTCATTTTTGTTTTATCATATTGCAATAATCAAGACATGTTGGATTTCCAGCATTAAAAACTTTATATTAGGTATGACATGTCAATTGTGAATTTGAGAGTAAAACGTAGCCAATGAAAACACATATTACATGAAAGTTCCATTAAAATGCTACTTGAGCTGTATTTATGAGAGTAGAAAATGATTTTAAAGTTAATTGAATTATTTTTTTCCAAATGAAGATAAAAGTGGTATTGGAAAAGGTATTTACCTGGAGGAGAATACAGCATGGACTCTACCTGATGTAGACTACACACCATACCAGAACATACTGTCTGCCGTGTGGCCTTCATTGAGACATAAATCTTACAACTGGGGAGTACTTAAAGTGGTCGTAAATAATGCAGATACGTTTTATAGAGATTTCACAGAGCTGTCAGTTACAGATCCATGTTCACATCCTGAAACCATTAAATGTGGAAGCACTGGTAATACAAATTGTACACTGTTTAGTGTGTAACAGATATTCAAGATCTATGTCTATTACTTTTAACATAGCAATGAGGGTTTCTTTACTTTATACACTCTGGTCCTGTTTTAGTTTTCTTGGTACAATAGTCCCCTTCTTGCAAGGTCACCCCTTCTGCAATGAAATAAATACCCTTTGAAGAGTGACGGGCTCTCTTGAGATGGACAATTTAGTGGTATTTTAATATCTGATCAGTGTATCTGAAATTTGGGGGCTTAATTGCAATTGGTCAGATAAACAATAGTTATCTTTACAGGTGGTCAAAACAATTATGATTATGAGATATATATAAGTATTTGAAAGCTGCGATGCTTGGTTATTAAATAAAAAGTATTAATTTTTTTTCAGAAAGGACATTTATCAATGTTCAATTGAATGAATCTGAGTATTTGGTCCACGGACAACGATATGCTGTTTGTATTCATGCAGCAACAACTGAAATTCAGCATGAAAAATGGACAGAAGTTATAGATGAAGTACATTCTTGCAGTGATGGCGTGACAGTTGATTTAACACCTCCTGTTCCTGGAAAAGTTTGGATAGGATCAGATCCAAATACTTTGTTTCAGGTAAATTTATATTAATCATAAGGCACTAGATTAAGTCAAGAAATGCCAGGTAATAGTGATAATTATTTCAAAGGAAAAATAAACATTAAAAATTGAAGCATTAGGAATAAAAAGTTTAAATAAATATAGATTCTCCTTCAGTTGACCGTGGGTTACGATATTTCTCCACGCGAGAGAGTTAAATTAAAAATATTAACCACGAGCCGTACGGCGAGCTGTTACAATTTTTAATTTAAGTCTCGAGAGTGGAGAAATATCGTAACCCACATGGGCAACTGAAGGAGAATTTGTTTCTCCCATTATTTAACACGAACTTTATTTCAAAAGCCGTCAAACGAGTCAAACGAGGGAAAGGCACGAGACATTTTAATCCTCTAGAGGATTACAGATTTTTCCACCACTGGTTCAGCGGGGTTAAAACGACGTCATAATGGGAGAATATGAAATATTGTATTTGAAGTTACATAGTTTTATATATTTTTTTTAATTTGGATATAATGTACCGATATATTAATCTGCCCCTTAATAGTAAAAACTTAGTTTTGTACTATGAAAAGAAAGTTTAATCAGTGATAACCAACAATTCAACCAATATCAAGAAAGCAAACATTATCACCTCTCAACGATCACCTCAAATCATTGAAACATAGAAAAGACCACAACATATGACATTGGTAATATATTTCCTCTCTTGGGGCAGACTCAAAAATGTGGCAGAGATAAACTAGTTAATGAGACCTCCACAGGTTTAAGTTTGTAAATGTTCATTACAAGTATGATATTTTATAAATCATTTAAATATGTAATGGTCGTGTGGATGCAAAGTGTAACATTGTAGCATTTCTGTTTAATAGATAAAAATATGATAATTGTTCAAGTTAAAGCTGTACTACCGATCATCATTTCAATGTTTCAGAGCAGGACATCAATATTTATAGGGAGTATCTTGATATAGGTACAAATTGATATAAACAGGAAAAAAGAGTTAAACTAGATATCTCCATGTTTATTAAGACTGTTTTTTTTGGTAGACATCTTCATCGGATATTGTTGTCTCATGGGATTCTTTTGTTGATGTAGAAGAGCAGGGTCAATCTATGCACTCATCAGGAATAACAAGATATATGGTTTCTATTGGTAAGACATAATGAAAATATTTGTTGGGGGTTTGACCATTTGTAGAGTATTTGAAATAAACATAAACATTCAAAAGTGTACGTAGATCAAAGCCATACAACTAACAACAAACTTATCAATACTAATGGTGACTCATGTGTATACCCTACATTGTAATCATATGCACAGTATTGTTGTTCATATTCCTAAAATGTTCATTGGTGGTTCTCAATTTCAATACATTTTACATAGGTAGGGTTAAAGAGACTATTAACCTCTGGATTTCCAGTCTAGGACTCACGTTAGAGGGCGATTCAGGTGAAGAAGTTGCCCAGTGAAGGTTGACTTCACTTTCTCGTTGGTCAAAGGCGAAGTTCAAGTTGCCTTGTAATTTTGAAGAGTCGCCCTATATCGCCCGCATATTTTCTCCAGGTGTCATTTATGAAAATGTCAAAGTCGTGTTTATTGAAATCTATCGTATCCGGTACATATTTTGAAAGTGATTTTCCTGAATAGTAATCCATTGCGGTTCAAAGAAACTTTAATTTCGTTCATTAGAGCTTATGTTTATTGTTAATATATTCCCGACTTAAAATAAAACTATTTGTATTTGATTTTTGTAAACAAGCAATGTCGCCATTGTAAAGGGGACGCGTATGACTGTATATTTGTTCCACATAATGTAAGTTCCAACAGGAACCCAACTGTGTATAATAAAAGTTCTCCAGAATAAATGTTATATAATATTTGTTCTACATTTATAACAGAATTTCCAGGAATAAATCTTTATAATATTTATTCCATCTATTGATGGAAATAACATTATGGTACATGTATAGGTAAGGTCATGTGATACATGTAATCAGTTTTTATATCATCCACCTGTGACTTGTTTACTTTAATGCATTAAAAACATGGAAGCAGAGGAGTATGAAAAGATTTTCTCATATTTACCAGATGGCTCTTTATAATAAAAGGTAAGGACTTTCTATTTATTTACCAATATTAGTATTATGCTCCTATCTTCCTGTTCAAATATTAAAAAAAGAATGTTGAATATCATAATAATTTATTTACAGTCAGTCAATGAATGGTCAGTATTTAACTAAAAAAAAGCATATTGACAAACATTCTAAGATCACTGCTAATAAGGATTCATTGCAGTATTTGATAAGATTATTATCATCTAAACACTTATTGTGTTCCCTTAATATCTGGAACTTCTATTATGTAATATTTATTCCTGTCATATATTTGTAAAATAATTATTTCACACAGAAATTGTATTATTAATATTAAACATACATACCCCTTGCAGATATCATTATATGATAATAATTCATTATATAAGAATTTTTCTAACTGGAAACTATACTACATAATATTTATTCCACTCGGAAACTCTATTACATAGTATTTATTCCACTTGGAAACTCTACTACCTAATAATTATGCCAGTCAAGTTAGAAAATATCTTTGGATGTATTTTTCTTCTGTTGGAAATTTTATTGTGTAATTATAAAAGTTCCGGAGGGAACTTTCCTTATATAATATTTTATCCAGTTCCATGGAAGATCTCTTATGGCATTGGATGAAATATTGTATAAGGATAGTACCTAATGGAACTTTTTCTACATAATACAATTTCCGAGGAAAAAACATTATGGTGGAAGTTATATTTCGTCACAGGCAATCCGGTGCTGTGCTACGGGAAATGTTGACCGAACTGTTGGTCTGAAGCTACTATCAACAAAACAAACTTTTGATTTATTTTTTTCACATTTCTGTGATATAAAATCATAGTTCTCATATCTAATATGTTCATATATGCGAAGGTTGACCATTCAAAATTCGTTGAAATGCACGGGAACGCTTCAGATGTTTATCGAACCGCATTGGTATTTTATACTCGACACTGGGTTAATATTACGATCTATCGAACTGTTTATTTTTACACAAACATGTGCAAACATCAATGCATATATGCAATTAAAAATAGACTTTGAACTACAATAATAGCTTTATTCCATTTTTGCAGTCTGATTTGAGGTCTGACAAATAATAATTACAGCCTTTACTTTCTTCTGTTTTTAGCTCACCTGACCCAAAGGGTCATGTGAGCTATTGCCATCACCTTTCGTCAGTCGTCTGTCGTGGAATTGTCCTTGGATGCCCCCTTCCAAAATTGTGTCTGGTGATCCCGACTTCAAACCAAGATGACCGCCAAGCTAAAAATAGAAAAAAAGGGGGATGAAATTTCAATTGCTGCTTTAGAATAAGTCAAAATGAGCTCAAATTTTAACTGCAGTTACATGGCAGTGAGTAGTTTAACATATAGTACGGGTTTTTCTGTGAAATGTTTCTTTCAGCCAATTTATACCGATTATGCAAATTATGCATATTTTATACTGTTCGTCCTTTATTTCAAAAACTATAAGATATAATGTTAAGTTTAACTTCAAACATGTTCAGCATGTCAAGATATACCTACCCTGCAATTTGGAAGTAAATCTGATTACCCATCTTGGAGTTATTGCCCTTTTTTCATAATTTTTTATTTTTATTTTAATACTTGTCATCTTATATTTAAAAAACTATAAGAGATAGATATTAAGTTTAACTGAAGAAATGTTCAGTATGTCAAGATCTATCTACCCTGCAATTTTGAAGTAAATCTGATTACCCATCTTGAAGTTATTGCCCTTTTTCATCAAATTTTTAAAATATTAATACTTTTCGTCTTATATTTCAAAAACTATAAGAGATAAAGGTTAAGTTTAAATTACAAAAATGTGCAGCATATCATGATCTATCTACCCTTTAATTATGAAGTAAATTCCATTACCCAATTTTGGAGTTATTGCCCTTTTTTGTCAAATTTTCTAAATTTTAATACTTTTCGTCCTTTATTTCAAAAACTATAAGAGATAGATGTCAAGTTTAAACTGCAAAAATGTTCAGCATGTCAAGATCTACAATAAAGTTCCACAGTTGAAAATGTCTGACAACTGTGTGAATAGTTATTCCTCTTGAATTTTTTGTTGTTGACTCTCTCTGCTTTTGGTTACTCAAATAATCAAAGGGAAGCAACTATATTACAAAATGTGAAGTAGTAAAAGCTAAATTTTGAGAACCATTGACATTTATGTTTTTTTACAGAAATGTTGATAACATACATTAAAGGGGGAACCCCTGTCCAATTTTTTTGGAGAGGGGGTCTGCAATGATGAGGGCTACATTTTTTTTTTATCAAGTTTTATTGACTGATGTTGTTATTATACCCAGGTGAGCTATACGGGCTCCTGGGAGCCTCTAGTTGAATGACAGTGTCAATATACGTTTGTACTATATGTTCATTCCCAAGCTATATAGTTGGACCATTGAGCAAATTCGGGCAGGTACATCTTTCTTCTGCTGAAGATTACATAAATAAGATGTATTACAATGTGTGTGGTATTAGATCACAGCACAGTAATATTTCAAAAGGAAAAAGGGGAGGGTACATATAAATAATCACTGGTATACAAGACTCCAATGGTCAAGGTAGAGAGAAATGAAAATTTTACTATTAATAGATGTCCTTAAGGTAATTATGAATAAAAAAAAACTCAGAACAGATCAGAATAGACATTTTTTTTAACTATTTACTAAATTTGGGCATGTTAATATCAGAGAGGTCGCGAAACACTGTTTCGATTAATTGCAATTGAATTCTCCCAGAAGTCTTTCTGTTGTCTCCCATTTCTCCCTGTGAGCTCTCTGAAAAAGAAGTCACTTCTCCCTCTAATTTGAAAGTAGTGAGATCCCTGCAGTCATATTGGTATCTAAGGGGACCCAATCATGGATCAGAAAGTGAAGAATATTATTCATAACTCAATAGCTAACTCTTCCATTCCTTATACTTAAACCATAGATCTGGCTATTATCGGATATTTCCGGTTTTCTTCTGCCTCGGAATATGTCCCAATGTTTGGAGTTCAAGGACCAGTGCATCCAAGATATAAGTAATCATTTATATTATGGAACTCTTCCTTTCCTGTTGCCATGCTATTTGTTTTTATAGATAATTTAATCATAGCACGATTTTCATTGATTAAAATTCTGGTAAATATGTGTTATGATGCATTTCTTTCCAAACTCGCCAAGGAAAAAATCGTCTTCATCAATTTACCACTTGATCGGGCTTAATCAGGATTTTCTTACTGAGCGTGCAATGTCTTTGTGCATATTAATCCTAAATGATGCTTTAGAAATCAATATATGACATTTCATTTTCAAAGAAATCAATAATAATCTAATACTATTATCAATTATCTACTGAATGCCCATTTTTTGTCGTGTTATTTCATCACTTGGATAGGATAAGAAACGTCATTGGTTGTTTATATCAATAAAAATCATTAAAATACATATATTCAGTGTACCTTTGTGATACTGCCCCCACTTTAATTTGCCACCATCACCTATCGCCATCAAATTTCCAATTATCATAATTATAGTTTATGTGTAAATTTCTCCTTCGATATATTGCCACCCATGCTTGTTGCCAAAATATAGCTTGGCCCAAAAGGCGGCAGTATAACCAGGGTGTACTGTATGTACATATATACTGGTATGCATAATAAGAGACTTTCGTATCCTTCAACAAATTATGCAACATACTGTTTAATTTCCTTATGCAGAGACTTCTAGGCAGTAGCTATCTACCACCGTGTATCAAGAGAAGTCGCGGTAGGGAAAGGTTATCATCTTCAATGTGAATTCAAAACTGGAATTGTAGTTGAGACAAGTACAATGGTCATAAAAAAAATATATATCTAATGTATTGTGTACGGCACATTTCTGGAATAACCTGCATCGGGTACATTCCATTGTAGTTGAGACATGTGCATTAGTCCGATTAAAAAAATATATATGTAATTTAATGTGCACGACACATTTCTGAAATAACCTTTATCTGATCATACTCTCATTGTCAAAAGATTGGAAAGTGAAATAGTTAAAAGTCTTTGAGAGCAAGGACACCAAATGAAGTCAATGTTTTTAATTATAAAATAATCTTTGTTTTCCAGGTTCCAGTGATGGTGGTGTAGATATAGTTGATAAGGAAAATGTGGGAGTGACAAACCGTGTTTCCTTTCATGGACTGAAATTCCAAAATGGACATAAATATTATGCTACTGTAATGGGTATGCTGTTATATTAGTTAGTAGAACAATAGTTGATAATTGTCACGTAAAAAGATTGAAAACCAACAAAATATTTTAGTATCATGCTACCATTGAAAACATCATGCCATTTTAATGATAATGATGCCCATCTTTTCCAGTTGTCTTGTTGTGAAAGAAACAATCATTGAGGTAATTCACTGCTGTGTGTATCTCTTTTTACTGTAATTTTTAAAGAACGTTGTAAAAAATGTCCAGCCATGAACTACTATCTATGTCATACATGAATAATCAATGGATAGTAGTTACAATCGCGCTCGATACGAAACTAAATGATAAAGTTTGTCAATGACTTGCTGCAGGTCTGTGATTTTCTCTGGGTACTCGAGTTTCCTCCATCAATAAAACTGACCGGTATGATATAACTGAGCTATTGTTGAAAGTGGCATTAAACACCATACCCTAACCCTCAAGGGATAACATTTTATGAGACTGCATTTTGATTGTCTGTGTTTTTCTTTCTTTTTTGTACCAATCAGAAATTGAAGAACTTTGGCTACCTGAACCTATTTTGTATCGCCTATCATTTTTTTTTAAATCGCTTAGCTAATAGAATATAGATTTGACACCAATATGATATTGAGGTATGTAATATGTGTTTTTGGACTTATAATGCATTAAGAATGACTATCAAAGTTCTTGAATTTAATATGTAATTGTGAAATAGTCGACTCCTGGGTCTACCTGTGCTTGAACTAAAATTGTATGGAAAGGCATTGGCTCTTTTTTCTTTAGGGCTGATCTGATCTAGGCTAATTTTAAGCTTAACCTTTAAAATGATTGGCTAAAGGCAGATAATTAATTACTGTTGATGAGTATATCTTGTATTCGTTGAATATTCCATTATTATTTTTAACGACGCAATATAACTTAAATATTGTTGAAAGTGGCATTAAATACCATAAACCACAACCTCCATTCATTTTCAGGATATGATTTCATAAACAGAAGTACAAAAGCCCACGCCAGTCCAGTAACAGTTGACGTATCACCACCAGAAGTTACAAAAGAATCAATATTAGTCAGTGGTAGAATGCTGGCAAATATAAGTGAAGTAGAAGCTTGGTAAGTATATTTTCCAACTTCATGTTTATATGCATCCCACGGATTTGTGCAGATGTTAAATTTAAACAAGAGCACCAATTCGTAAGGAAGCCTTAAGGAATCATATCTGTAGAACTTAGCACTAATAAATAGATGAATGAAGCATTAAATATTTAATTTGAACAATAAAATACAAGTTTATAATGTGGACTTTTTTTTATTTATTTTCTTTTGATTCTATGTTTTGCTGTTGTTCTAATTTAATGTATATGTTACAGTACAAATCGGAATCCAGTAGGATCCGGAATCCAGTAGGATCCGGAATCCCACTAGTACAAATTGGAATTCCAATTTGCACTAGTAGAAATTGGAATTCTGATTTGTACTGGATTTAAACCAGTATAAATCAGAATTCCAATATCTACTAGGACAAATCAGGATATCCAGATTTGTACTAGGAGGATCCTGGATCCTACTAAGCTTTCAGTAGGATTCAGAATATTACTGAATTTAAAGCTTAGTATGATTCTGGATATTACTGAATTGAAAACATATAAACTGTATGTAAAATTTGGGAAATATGAAATAAGTCTTGTGTGATAATTTAATTACAAATAGTGAGAAAAATACATTTTAATACAATTTTGGATTAAGTTTCCTATTTATTACAACATTTGGTCAAAGTTTGTTTGTGGAATTTACTTGAGCAAGGTATCTTAGATTTGCGGCATGAACATCGCATTGTATTACATTTTCCAGCACAGTTACATGTGGATACCAGATTAGCAGTTTCATTTACTGTCAGGTTTTTCTGGCAAGTTTGAATGTGAGAAATTTCTAATAGTAAATTATGGTCAATATAATTTAATCCTGGGAAGCAAACTGTTCTTAAGTCAACTAGGTCTTCATCTGAATAATAGGTTTTCAGTATTCCATCTTTTGAAATATATATTTTGTAAACAGATTTGGAATCGGTTACTGTTTTTACTTCAAGAACTTTGCATGGCAATATGTTTGAGTCAGTGTTAGTTCTGTCTACTTTGTGAATTCCTATACCGACAGTGTCACCAATAGAATATGTTGTTCTGATAAATGATGGTTCTGATTCATGTCGAACACGTCTCCGTTTAGCTTCTCGCATATAGTTGATAGTAGCAGTGTCACGAATAGAGTTGTGTCTAGATTCTAGCAAATCTACTATTTTCATTGTATCTTGTAATTCCTATATGTAACAAATTGATCACTGCTTAGAAATTCTCCAAAATTGTTGCCAATAGTTGGTTTAATGTTCAAACCTGTTAACATACTTGTGACCGAAAATACACAATTCCTATCATATGAAAAGCTTTGGCTATGGGTAGTCCATCCTGAACTAATACATATTCCTCCTTTACAAAAAATAGTGTTCATATTTATTTTTTCACGTTTTTCCTTTTTTCAATTTTTTATTTCAGTAGGATCCTGGATCCTCCTAGTACAAATCAGGATATCCTGATATGTCCTAGTAGATATTAGAATTCTGCTTTATACTGGTTTAAATCCAGTGTAAATCAGAATTCCAATTTCTACTAGTATAAATTGGAATTCCAATTTGTACTAGTAGGTTTCTGGATCCTACTGGATTCCAATTTGTACTGTAACATATATATTGTATTGTTTTATTGTCTTTCCCCTAATGGTTCACATTTTGTCTAGTGAAATGTCAATGTCTATCTTAATTTACTGGTTATAAGTTGTGTCTTAGTACTGACCTTAGTCATGTAAGAGAGAATTCTCTCTTAAGACAACATTTTTTGAGAAGGGGTCTCATTTCACACCTATTGCAGTTGCTGTTAAAACGTTGTTTTGTTTAATTTTCTGTCAGTATATATTTATATTTCTATGTTTTGTTGTTTTTAACCCAATAACACTGACCACCATGATATAACTGACATATTGTTGAAATATTGTTAAACACCATAATCCATCCTAACCCTATTGACAAAGGTATTTTATATGTTTAATCTCTTTTGATTATTTCATTGCTTTGATAGCTGGACAAATGTATTTGAGGATATAGAAAGTGGAATTGACTATTTCATGTGGGGCTTCGGCTCACAGGCCGGCCAAGATGATGTTATTCCTTTCACTGCAACTGGACAACAGTGTGGTGTAGGTGTTGAGGACAAGAACCTGTTTTTAACAGAAGGCCATTATTATTTTATAACTGTTAAGGTATGTACATTTAGGAGATAACTGTATTGTATTTGAAAATTTCACTGCATCAATTGGAGAATTGATGATCACAAATCTCTGTTTACTGGCTGCACTAACGCATCGCCAGTAAACGGATATTTGCGACCATTAAATCGATAATTGATGCCGTGAAATTTTCAAATACAATACAGTTATCTCCATTCTAATGTAATCATGTGCATAGATGTGTATGGTCACGTCATTGACAAGATGACGTAAGCTGTAATCAGCTAAAATTCTAAAAAAAATATCTCATGCTATTTCAACCGTGGAATTGATATCGTGAAAAGTACACCATTAAATCGACAATTAATGCATATGAAATTTTCAAATACAATACAGTTATCTCCATTCTAATGTAATCATTATTTCAACCGTGGAATTGGTACCGTGAAAATTACAGCATTGTCCAATAACAAACCAGGAATATTAAACAACTACATTAAAATAAGCGTTCTTATAGTTAATTGATCTAGATTGTCCTGTTGTGTGTGCACAGGGAAAAAAGGGGGGGGGGGGGTCAACATCTTGTATTTGTAACAAGAAAATGAAAATAAAATTATGCAAGGAATAGAAAATATAATAAAAACTACAAAACAAGCACACTGAAAAGATATTATTTTCTTATTGCTGTCAAGATACGAAAACAAAAACCTTCGTTTACGAAATAATAATGTATTTTTTAAGCAAATGACTTTGAATCAATATCCATAAGCGAATCATTTTTTTTCTGTATATCTAGAGTTAAATTAGAAGGGGGAGTCTGACATTATTGTTCTAGATCTTTCAAAAAGTAAAATATCCCTCCCGTAAGGATGAACAAAACATCACCTCAAATTGAGCTGACAAAACAACATCAGTAAAACACAAAATCGACTGATACCTTGTAACAGAGGGAAAATACCAGGTACTATAAAGTATATCCAACTGATTTCAAGATGCCCATGATGTAAAATGTTGATAATTACATCGCTCCTTCTGCTGCAACAAAGTATAAATACAGTCCTCACATGACAGAATATTACATAAATGTTGATCACCCAATGATAAGGATTTTATATATAAAACTAGCCTCTAGAGAATCAGAACTTTTCTAGGAGCTCATATAGCTTTGCAGTATTACTCATTATACCCCACGCAAACAAAGTTTTTGGGGTATATAGGAATCACTCCGTCCGTCCGTCCGTCCGTCCGTCCGTGTACCTTGTAAGCGCAACTCCTCCTAAACGGATTATTGGATTTTTATGAAACTTTACACACTTGTAGTACACTACCTGCAGATGTGCATGAAGGAATATGGTTGTTGTCCAAAATGTAAAATAGGAGATAATTCAACTTATACTTTCACGAAAAAGGGGGGCATGTACCTTGTAAGCGCAACTCCTCCTAAACGGCTTATTGGATTTTTATGAAACTTTACACACTTGTAGTACACTACCTGCAGGTATGCATGAAGGAATATGGTTGCTGTTCAAAATTCAAAAGGGGAGATCATTCAACTTATACTGTCCACTTATACTTTCACGAAAAGGGGGGGGCATGTACCTTGCAAGCGCAACTCCTCCTATGTGAATTATTGAATTTATATGAACCTTTACACACTTGTAGTACACTACCTGCAGATGTGCATGAAGGAATATGGTTGCTGTCCAAAATTCAAAAGGGGAGATCATTCAACTTATACTGTCCACTTATACTTTCACGAAAAGGGGGGGCATGTACCTTGTAAGCGCAACTCCTCCTAAGCGAATTATTGAATTTATATGAACCTTTACACACTTGTAGTACACTACCTGCAGATGTGCATGAAGGAATATGGTTGCTGTCCAAAATTGAAAAGGGGAGGTAATTCAACTTATACTTACACGAAAAAAGGGGGGCATGTACTTTGTAAGCGCAACTCCTCCTAAATGGCGAATTTGATTTTTATGAAACTTTACACACTTAAAGTACACTACCTACAGATGTGCATGAAGGAATATGGTTGCTTTCCAAAATTTAAAAGGGGTGATAATTCAACTTATGCTGTCCGTCTGTCCATGTACCTTGTAAGCGCAACTCCTCATAAACAGCTCATTGGATTTTTATGAAACTGTACACACTTGTAGTACACTACCTGCAGATGTGCATGAAGGAAAATGGTTGCTGTCCAAAACTTAAAAGGGAGATAATTCAACTTATGCTTTCACGAAAAGGGGGGGGCATGTACCTTGTAAGCGCAACTCCTACTAAACTGCAAGCGGGGGTATCACTTAGTGAGGTCACTCACAGTTCTTTTTTTTTCTGTTTTACCTTTGTGTGTTATTGTTGTTAATTTTGCAATAACTCGATTCTCACAGGATCGTCATCATTACTAAACACAATTCATTTAAATTTGTTTAATCCTTTGATGATTGCATTATATACAGTAAATGTATTCATTATTTTGAATAGTGATGCATATTTAATTTTAGGCTTACAACCGGGCAGGGTTTTCTACAACGAAATCTTCATGGGCTTATACTCATGAAAGAAGCCCGCCATATGATGGTCATGTCTACGACAGAGCATTATATACATCCGTCGCACATTCTAAAGATATTGATTATCAAACAGACGTGACACAATTATCAGTTTCCTGGGAAGGCTTCCATGATCCTCATTCTGCTATTAAGTATTACAATGTTCATATTGGGAAATGTCCCGGATGTGATGATGTTGTTGCACAGCAGTATGTTGGGATACATACAGGTAATTGTCTATGATACATGTTATTATACAATAGCATATTGTAGAGGACTGAGGTCAATATTGGTTACTTTGGATTATAAAAACTCATATTGACTGATGCAAAATAATGTAATTGGTTTATTACATAATAGGTAGATGAATGTGAATAGGAATCTATAAATTTTAATTCACATAAAAAGACTGTCGGTGAAAATGAAAAAAATGTCGATATGATTTTGATCAAGCGATATAATAATGTCTCATGACACTTCTGTAATGTTGTAACAGGGGAGATGTTTTATTTGATAAGTGTAACATGTAGTTTTGGACACTGTTTGATAGTCAGATAGCTGCACACAGCTTGCTGTTGTATAAAGATAATGCAATATAATTAAATATTTATGCTATGGATAACTTATTACTGAACAGTATAATTGTATTTCAGCCAACCTCAGACTAATTTAATTATATTTCCACATTTGAATTTATTATTTCAGCTTTAATTGTTTTTCTCTTCATTATGTGCTGTTTTTCTTCCTAATAGTAAAATATATTTTACCAAGCCCCAGTTTGATTATTATTTTCAACCAATTCCAATTTTTTATTTCAGCTTTAATTGTTTTCCCCTTCAATATGTGTCATTTTTCTTCTAAAATTAAGAGCTATTTTACCAAACCCCAGTTTCATTATTTTTTGTCAATCAATATCACAACTTAATGTCCCTTTTGTGAAGACTAGATAAATAATCAACATGAGAAATCAGAACATTTTCTCTTGTAGAGTTTATGTTATCCAACATTAATCTAAAGGCAGGAGGAAAGTACTACTCTACCATTACTGCTTGTAATACAGCAGATTTATGTACCTCAGTGACGTCAGACGGTGTTGTCATTGACAACAGTCCACCAGTTCCTGGTATTGTACAAGACGGAGTAGATGAACTAGATATTGAGTATCAAAGTATAAGGTAACATTGACTACCTGGAGGTATTTCTAATACATTAAGTATCATATCTATATGATGATAAACCACATTGATGGTGTAATGGTTAGCTCGTGTCAAAACAAAGACTAAGTTGGTATTTGCTGCTTCTCCGCTAAACACGCAACATCTCTACACACAGACTGTAGTTTCAATGAACTAGCACTATGAAAATCCAACTAAGCATGTTGGTCTAGTACATGCGGACATCAACATCATCATTTCATTGAATGTAACATGTCATCGCCATGATAATAGCGCCGGGAAAATTGCTCACTTGGCATTAAACAACAATTGCTCACTCATTTGATTAGATGATGTGTTTTTGGGAGTAATTTCAGAAATTGATCAGATATAATGAGCCTCATCTTCTTATATGGAATCCTTTAATAGGGGACTAGTATGTTTTCTTACATATCACATGTACTCAATCAGAGGTACAAGGAACCTATGCTTATGTCATCATTGAGATTCACTGCTTCCATAACAGGCTTTGTGAATGAAGGCTTCACTAAGTTTTGATCCTTTGTTGTGTTTTACCAAAATTTTGTACTGTAAATTTTGTTTTTTTCTCTCTCAAATATTTCTTCAGATTTGGGTATTCTAAGGCTGTCTTTGAGTGATTTTCATCTGACTGATAGGGGATGAAGATATTAATTAAATTTCGCATAGTATATAGTACATTTCAATTTGCAACTGGTTCTATATCCGATAAAGTAAAATCCATGTGGAAAATAGAAAAATAAGAGTGACGATCTCAGCATAGCATTGGCGTTCATTTTGGCATCCTCAATGCAAAATAGAATGATTTGTAATGACAGACCATGTAAAATACATATAAACTCAGAACAGAGAATAGTAATCAAAATGGATAATGCAATGTTCAAATAAAGTCATAATAACAATCAAAATCCAACAAGATGAAATAAAATAATAAAGAACTTTTTATCTTTTAAAGCTGGTTACTTAAAAGTCCAGTTTCTGCAGAGAGCTACTAGTAGCCCTGATGTGTGTTTTCCTTGTCAAATATATAAATAATTAAGTTAAAAGTACAGCCTACAATAGAAATAATTTTGGTGTGCTCATGTTCTCTTTTTAGTATTTCATGTAGTTTGAAACAACTTCATTCATGGCAACTAGTTAATACAAAATGAGGTGCGATTCGTTATAAGAATCATCATAAAGCATATTAATATTTATTGAGTCCTTTAATTGACAGAAATTATCTGGCAGCTAAATGGTATGGATTCGTTGACTCTCAATCTGGGATTGATGTTTATGTCATACGTGTTGGTACAGCACATGGTTCAGGGGATATTATGTCATCAACAGTTGTGACAGAGACAGACCTATTTATCAGATTTGTTACCACTGAATCGTAGAATATACATTACAGTACGAGCTTACAATAAGGCTGGTAGGTGACAATGGTTAACTTATCTTCTATTTATTCTTTGCTGTGACTGTTCATGGATAAAAGTGTGGATAACTTGTCATATGTTCATACTGACAGATAATCAGGCATATAAAATAAATACACAAAATCGTTTAAGGTTATGTCTCACGCCAACCATGGCCGAGATAAGGTACTGTTGGAATGTCTTCTGTTCCTTCTACATAAATGGCAACTATCGTAGCGACACATATCCGAAAACCTTGGTGGACACTGCATAACCTGAATAAACAAATGAGACACTGAGTTAAACTTAAACTCCTTATACTAGAATGTCCTATTATTGTTTCCACAAAACACACGAAGAATACAATGATATCTGTATTAATACATAATAAATAACGCTAGCAAACAAAACAACATCAAGAGAAAGCAATACTAAAAAGTGGAAAACAAAAATCTCCCAAATAAAATACAAATAAATTAGTCCTCATAAGGTCACCCCTTCTGCAAGAACAAAATGTCTGGAAGAAAAAAGTATCCTTATAAGAGAAATGATATCTCTTGAGGGGACCATTTAGTAGTATTTTACTGTATCGATGCATCTGAAATGTGGCCTGATAATTGGAGTGGCTTTTGGTAGGAGGAACCGATCTTTCAACGTTAAAAATCTTCTTTTCAAAATCCAATGATGGAATGACCTGTTCTATATTGTACTTATTATTATTACTTTTAAATGTTCGATCTAACATTTAGTTTTAGCACATTTTTATAAACACTAGACTGCTATAGATCACTCCTGTCAATTATAACAAAAACAAGCAAAATACATCCAAACTGTCTAATGGGATTAAATTAAAATTAAAACTAAAATATTCATTATTTTGCAGGACTATTGTCAGAGTTTACATGTGATGTTCATAGTTTTAGGTCTATTTTCAGAATCTACATCTTATATTCATTATTTTTCAGGTCTGTTTTCAGAGTCTACATCTAATGGATTTTATATAGATATATCTGCCCCTCATATAATAGCACAACCTTTTATGTCACGTGATCTAGGATCAGTTCATGAGGGTACATCCATCTTAAGATCTGCCATTAGATTTATATGGGAGGTTGAAGACAGACAATCATTTATACAGAAACAGTTCATATCAGTGTCTACACACAACGGTGGTGAATTCAATAATTCATCAGTAATGGTTAGAATTGTTATATTATTTACTATTTTAATGCATGTCTTTTATACAACGTGAATATTACAATTTACCCCCAAGCAATTCATTAAAGATAATAAAATTATTTTTGACAAAAAGACAAAATACAGAAATCTGTATACATGTACAACTTAAACACCAAAATAGTAACATTTTATTTATTTATGAAAGCTTGAAAGGCGAGTTTTCTCAGAAGTCTCATTACGATTGTCATAAATGTAATTGTATGCTCTTTATTGTAATTCAAATTAAAAAAAATGCCATTTTGATATTATTTAATTATTTGATCATTTCATATTTTAAAATACAATTATATATAAAGTTTTTTTTTANTGAAAGCTTGAAAGGCGAGTTTTCTCAGAAGTCTCATTACGATTGTCATAAATGTAATTTTATGCTCTTTATTGTAATTCAAATTAAAACAAAATGCCATTTTGATATTATTTAATTATTTGATCATTTCATATTTTAAAATACAATTATATATAAAGTTTTTTTTTATTTATATCTTGTTATGCAAAAACATCCTTTATTGTAAATTTACACTTCAACAAAAGTTAAAATCCACCCAGTATTTTTTATCCATAATTTAGTGATGAAAAAGCTCTACAACCTCAACTTGCAAACTCAGTTTGTGTAATAAGGTATTGCACCAATTGTAAAGCGGTTTTAATCCAACATTACTGTATCAACGATGACGTGTTACACGTTTAGTTAAAGCTTATGTTTACATATATTCTTTATAGCAATCACATTATTGAAAAGTTAATTTTCAAAAAAAGATATTCATGAAATAAATCAAGTGGCGCTTAACTTTGGTTCAACTATATATTTGCAGTAACCGCAACTACATTAATAAACCTTCTATGATATGATTGACATTTCTTATAGGTAAATGGAATAGTACGGGAATACACATTGACAAATTTAGATTTACATGATGGTGGGATTTATATCTTTAAACTAATCGTTTGTAATGGAGCAAAGATTTGTACAGAGACACAGTCTGATGGTGTTCTTGTTGATAATTCTCCACCTACATCAGGTATGTAAATAGTAGTCTTGTATTATATATAGTGTTGTATTTTACCTTATTTATATATAAAATGATTTATCACATATTTGTACGTAATGCTTACCTTTTTGCATATGTGATAAACGAAGAAGTGCCCGATCCAGATGAGTGCCCAGGGCAAATAACCAGTTATTTTGCCCTGTGTCGGTGACGTCATTTTGATTATGACACATAAACAAACATGACAGACGAAGACGCATACAACAAACCATTACAGCATAGATGAAGAATTTCAAAGCAAAACGTAAAACTGAGAGTGACATAAGGATATTCAAGGATGGACTATCAACAGTGGGAGAACACTGTATCCCCAAAGATATTGGAGTCGAGGAGATGAACATGCACCTTGAATATTTTTTTCAGCATGCACGAAATCCAAACAGGATTACAAACTGATTCGGTGAAATGTATCCAAGCTTCCATTAGCAGATATCTTGGTGATGGCGAATGTTGATTAATTGACGACATCGTGTCGACTATTGAGACCTATGAAAATAGGACAGCTACTCCAATTTCTGTCAGTGATAACTCTGTCCAGTCAACAATTAATAATAATAACGCTGTTCAGCAAACCGTTATCGATTTGGTTCCAATAATGTCCAACTCCAGAATAGCACTATTCCCATACTCAAATATCCAGAGAAATCTGACTATGGCACAAATTATAAGAATCAGACCTCTGATTTATAGTGAAAAGTGATATTTAATAGGCAATAGCTGTGATAAATATGGTGAATTTTATTGTCGACTTTTACACTTTATTTATTTTGTTGTTATTTTGATGAATATACATAAATTCTTCATTTATTTTTAATTTATTTCAGTCATGGTTAAATATGTGATAAACAGGTTATAACATAGCCTTTTCCATATCCGTCCTGGTATCATCCTTCGATCCATTTCAGCCCTCGGCTATCTCCTTGAGCTGATATGGGAGTCTTGGGATGATACCAGGGCCGATATGGAAAAGGTCATATTATAATCTATGTCTATCAATTAGATTATTATGCAAACTTATTTGAAAAATAACTCACCACTACTGACAGGATATATATGTAACTGAAATATTGTTCCAAGTCTCTGGCGTATATCAATCCATCCAAATACAGTCTTTATTAGTCACCAAATGGTTTCCGCTGAACGACTATAGAATTGCACTCTGTCAGTCAGTTAAATTTTAGGAAAACTTTTTTAAGATCGTGAATAATTTTTTTGTAGAGAAGTAGTGCATTCTGCACGCAAAATATAAAAAAAAAATTAAGGATGGCTAAACAGCTACCATTTTGAACCGTAAGGGATATGTATCTATCATCGATAGTTATCTCTCTTGTTTTTTATTTGCTGTGTAGGTATTTATTTATATATATGAGTATAAATTGTAGGTATGTTTGCTATCAGTACCTACCATGTAGCAGATTTACAACGACATACACCAGGATGGATGAGTTGGTCTGAATATAGACTTAATATATCTTGGCTGGGATTTACTGACCTCCATTGTAAAGTTGACAAGTACTTTGTATCAGTTGGTAGTCAGTACATGTCTAATGATTTAAATAAGGAATTTATACAAGTATTAAGATACATTAAAGTGAATACAGTAGACCCCTTCATATAAGGCAATTCCTTCTGTAATGAAGAGAGGGGTGTCCTATATCGAGGGGATATTCAGTAATATTTTATTATCTCACTTCATTTGAGGTATGGCCTGATAGGAGAGGAGGACTTTGGTGGGGAGTCATAGGAGGGGGACTACTGTACACTTAGCTTTAATACTATGGTTCATATATTTAGAAAATTCAAATGTTGTGCATTTGTTGAAAGAACAATCAGTTAATGTCTTGATAAAATCACTACAAGAACAATAAGGCCACTCCCACCAATTTCAGCTTAATTTGCTTAATTTAAACCAAAATTAAATAGCAGTGCATCAGTGCCAATGTTATGTTGTTTAAAAAAGAAATAATTCATGGAAGCCAGAGTTTGTATACAGTTTTAACATGGGCAACACTATTTTCGTACAAATTTTATCCCGAACGTTAGTGAGGTATACAATGCAACGAAAATAATGTTACCCATGTTAAAACGTGATACAAACTCTGGCTTCCATGAATTATTTCGATTCTAGTAGGAAAAATCTAACTTATTTTTTGAAGTGGAAGTCGATAATGGAAATGTATTTCATAACAAAATTCACTAACCTTCATGCTTTACAGTTTACAGTTGTTTTTCTTTTATGTATAAATAGACTGTGATGCTATGAAGTTACTGATATTTTCCAATTTAATGGCATTATGAATTTAGCAACTTAAATAAGTAAAATGCTCACAAAATCTTAAAATAAACCAGTAACCATGTGTTTAAATGTCATCAGCGTTCCTTGTAAACGACTTCCGGAAGATGTTAAATTTCAAAAGTCAAAGTCCATTGATGGTTGTCTTAAGTATTTATTCCGGGAAAATATAGGTAAAAACAATACGAGCATTGTTATATTTGTTATGCACCACAGTGCTGTATGAATACATAAATTCACTAGGGAATTATGTTTGTAATTTGTTCGTCAATATGCATGAGCGAATTAAAATATATCGTGAGTTTTATCACTGTATTATTTATATAGCTAATGAAGGACGTCATGTTAGAATTAAGTATTATCTATAGTTCCTTGATATTATAGTTTCAAAGTTTAATCATGATATGTGTTACAGCATCGTAGAGAATAATAATGAGACAAATAATTGTTAATTGAACACATACATGTATGAGGAATTTTGGTGAAAACATTTACGGAGGTTCAATATGTATCAATAATATACAAATAGTGAATTGGTAAAATATGACAAGTAATAAAGGTAAATTTGAATATTAATAGGACAGATAGTACAACAAATTATGTCATTTACAAAATTTATATATTTTTATTTGCAATTTGCAGGTACCTGGTCAACAAATGGAATTTAATCATAACCAATCTGGAATAAAATACAAAGATGAAGGTCCTATACAATACTTCACTGTGCCGACACAAAAACTTGAGGGTTATGAATATGTATATATCAGTGTATGGGCAGTAAATGAGGTAACGTAGATTTCCTGTATGATATTCAATATGCTGTCTTACAAATGAATTAGAATTGTCATCTCCAATAGAATAAATGTGCCTCAATGAAGAAATATTACTGATGTTACTGAGTAGGATTATAGGTGTTATTATCAACAATGTTTCAGTTATATCATGGTGGTAAATCTTATTGATGGAGGGAATCTCAGTTACACCAGAAAACTACGGACCGGACAAACTCGTATCAGATAATGTTGTATCTAGTGCATATGTCAGCTTTGGGGAGTTAATGTCACAAACTATTTTTTTTAATAAGTTATTGTCCTCGGGGGAAACACGACTTTCCTTAAGTGAACAAATCTTCATAATGAATAGGAAATAATTATGTTAATGTGTTGCAGGTTGGATTAAGAAGTCCAATGATACATTACCAGTTTCAATTAATACCTGGAGGTTTTCTTGATCTGATCCGACGTTGTACAGCTCACACATGTCTTGGTCACTGTGTCTGTTCACCAAGAGATAAACGATGTCTACTTAACGGAGAGGCATGTACAGATGTAACATCAGGTAGATTGTCTTCTATGTAATATGATTACAAATCATTGTATGCAACTTTAACAAAAGCAAACATTAAATGGTAGCTATTGTTGTAGATAACATATAAGTACAAAGGAGAATCTTACCATCCAGTCATAGTAATGTCATCTCATGGAATGGTTGTCACCATGAATGAATTGAGCATTCAGTCATTCAAATGCTAACAAGATCTAGGACATGATGTAGTAACTATAACCTTGCTCATTTTACCTTTATTTCAAACAATTAGAGCCATCCATCATTTTAATCAATATTTACCTTTTGCCGATTAGAACATAACAAGCAGGGACAAAGCATCTT
>MJUT01063501.1:108307-118387 GCA_002080005.1 Gigantidas platifrons
CCACGTAATAAAATAAAACAAGATTTTCATTTTACAGCATTAAAGAGGTTCAATATAATAAAGTTAACAAACTTGTGATAGATTCTACAATAACAAAATCTTACACTTTTTACGATGTTTGCCCCTTTTTCTCAACTCTTTCTATCGTGTCAATATTTGTTTACGTTGAGAAAATATATAGAGTGCTCTCCCTTGTTCGGTAACTAACGTATCATGGCTAACGTAAATAAAAAAAAATACCTCCTTTTTCACCAACGTCAAACAACGTTTTTACAGGCATTTATCGCGGTTGTAGTAGCATTTATATAATATATTTATAAAATACATTGTATTTTATTGTGAAATACATTTAAAATATTGCCAAGACACTATAAATCGACAATTTAATTCAACAATGGAAAACAATTTTGCGGGAAAAACGGCGTGTAGCTTGTCTTACCCTGGAGCCGGGGTAAGATAGACAAATCTTTTTCACCTAAATTAATGGACTACTTTATCCAAGGGGTGAGTCAAGGAAATCTCACACCGGCAAAAACAGGAACTGCTCTATCTCAAAAGTGAGAAATTTAAATCTCAACTTATAATAGCTATAACCCTTTAAAGGTTTAGAGTTTAAAGTTATAATATAAGATTGCACGGACATTTTTAAGCGGCAATAGTTTACATGTAAAATGTATTTACTTCTCATGGTCATTCGAAGCTCAGTCACAGTGCAGTAGAGTTTCCCACCCCTCCCACCCTATATGTAATTGATACAAGTCAAACATTAAAATTGTGGACAGCTTTCGTTTTGCAAAACGAAAGTTCCATTTTGCAATATACAATTGTATCAATTTTGAATGTATATATTCTGATTCTTATTAATTTCATTGTAGATTGATTGTATGTTGTGCTGCAGTGGCTTGATGGTGTAAGCAAAGACATTTCGGTTTGAATTGTATTTAATAAAACTTTGCTGCACTCGTCTAGGCGAGCTGTTCCCATAAGTATGTGTTCTTGTTTTTGTTCATAAATACTTTATGTTCGGTTGAGGCCACGAATTAGAACATAAACGCAACATTACACAGAAAGCTAAAGATCGAGCAACACGATCCCCACTAAAACATGATGTGAACTCATGTGCTCCGGAAGGGTATTTTGTGTCACCTTCTAATATAGTATATAATTTTTTTCTATGATTTATTCCTCTCTGTTTTTATCAAAAAGGAAATGATTTTATTATCAAAAAATGATTGATATTGACAGCCAAAAACTTTTACCGACGCAACACATACTTACGATATTATATTGAACATAGACACTATATCAATATTAATTCCATACAGTCAATGATAAGCAAAAAAATCGTGTTCGTAAACTTTTCCAAAAAAAAAAAAAGGAAAACAATTCGGTTTATTATTTTCGTGAACGGATTTCGCTATGCAGTTGTGGTATTGTTGAACGCAGGACTAATTTAATGACTTCTACCTCACATGGCTTATTGAATTTGCAGGTAACTATACCATCGGCAATATCCAGATTTGCTATTTTGCTGCTCTACCAGTTTCCATCGTTGAGCGTTCATGAATCTGCTGTCCGCACCAAATATTTATATTTGAAATTCACATGACAGGAAATAAAAAAGCTAAATGCATATTAATAGCTTGCTTTATTGTGGAGCCCAGTAACTGACATGAGAATTTTAATTTCGTTTATACGAAATAGTTTATGGAGCTCGTTTTCTGACATGAAAATTTTTGTTTTTGATTTCGTTTATAGATATTTTTTAATTTAGTTTATGCGAAATACTATTTCGTATAAGTCATAAACATATTTATCATGTCAGTTAACGGGCTCCGTACTTTATTGTTACTCATGAAAAAAAATATAATTACGAAAGAAGCATCTTTTAATTTTTATAATATTAATGTTTTAAAAAGAAACCATCATAAAAAAAGATAATTAAAAAGTTGGCATCCGGTGAAGTATGTATCCAATTACGAATCATACCTCAAAAGACGGCATTGTCATAATTTGGTCTTAATTTATATGCTTTGCAAAGTTTTGACCTTTTTATCTAAGACATCAGCAATGTTACACTACAGTAGCTCTTTTCACAAAAATTATTACGATAAAAAATTGTCGTAAGTGTAAAACTAAGATTAAAAAGAGTTTCACAAAAATACTTACGATAATCTTAAGTGTAAAAATAGTCCTAACTTTACTTGTAAAACTACCCTGTCCTAAGTGTAAAATTTTGATCGTAAGAGAAATTTTGGTCTTATCTTTTATCGTAAGTGAAAAAAAAATAGAAAAAAGATGGACGATGTATTGGCGCTTCGACTTGAAAATAAGAGAGCAATTCATCGTTAGCGCATATGACAAACCTAATTACACATATTGATAAATGTTTATTGAAATGAATATACATGTAGTTTAATACAAACAGACGCTACAAATGACATTGTTGTTTACTCCTTTTTGGCGTGAATAATAACAGAGTCTATAACCAGGGGCGGATTCAAGGGGGGTGGGGCGCACCCGACGCCCCCCTAGAATTGGAAAAAAAAATGATTTGTTTGCGCAAAATCGTGATTTTTCACACGAAATACCCCAAAAATTTTCCCGCCTCCCTCCGCTCGGCGCGATTTTTTTAAAGTACGCACCCCCCCTAACTTGAAATCATGGACCGCCCCTGATAACGATGCATTCTGTACATTTACCTTTTCAATCAGCAGCAGTGTATCGTTTACATGACCAAACAAATCAGGATAATTCTTTTAATTTTAGATTTCAAATTGGGAACGATCGACAATCGAAAAGACTACTTGCAAATGTGGGGATAATTCTTCTCTTTTATTATTATTATTATTATTTTTTTGGATAAAAACAGGAATACGGGATTTTCTTCTAGACATCTATTCCGCTTACAAAAGTTTTGTATGAACAGCCGCTTTGGGACTGGAAGTTTCTGGATCCAATGATATTGTTTTGATTTTGCCTTTATATTAGTAATATAATTTATTAATTTCTGGCAACTTCGGTAATCATCGAACACTCTGGCAATACACAAATTTGTGTACATTCTTCCGGTGTTATATTAATATTAATATTAATATATAACAGGGATATTTATTCGTCTTCATAATTGATAGATGATAAACACATCTTAATTTGGGTTATCTCAGAAAAATCGGGATAAATTTTCATCAGTAAAAGAATAAGCGTTTAATTTGATGTGGACGGGATTAATTGGAAAAAAAAGGTGGGGGGGGGGGGGGGGGGTAAATATTCACAAATAACCGATAAAATGAATTATATGAATAGGTTATTTTTTCACACTCCAGATGCACTCCCTTAAAAAATACTTCTATCAGTAATGGAGTACTCTGAGAAAACCATTGACCTGTCACAAATCACTGACAAACTTGATCACATAATGTTGTATCGAGGACACCTAAGGAATAATTTTTATCGTAAGTGTATTTTAGTCGTAAGATTAAAATTTGTCGTAAGATAATCTTTGTGAAAAGAACTTAGGAATTGTCGTAAGATATCTTAAGTGAAAAAGTTATGACTATAGATACGAATTTTTATGAAAAGGGCTACTGGCATGCTTCCTGGGTATGTACAATGAAAGAAGAACAAAGGATTTACACAGACATTCCGTTCTTTGTATTTAATCTCGATCTACTTTGATTATATATTAGGTTTAAATACCTTGTCTTTTGTATAAGCAATTGTTTATATACACGACTATATATAGTTTAAAAGGAATATATTACTTGGTTCTATTTTAAGCTCGTCTTATTATTTGTTATGTTCGTTTGTCACGTACGCACGTGTGTTTACTAAGAACCTAATTGTATTGATTGATACATAATACATACTTACAATAGTAAAATACATTAGTAAGCTTTTTGTAAATTTCTTCTGTAATATAAGTTCATACGATATTTTGGCATATATCACAAAGAATTATATAGCGTTGATATTACATACATTGCGAAAATAGTACAGCTAATATGCCAGTTTCATGCGGGGAAGGTTGGGTTTTCAGCTGTCTGTCAAGCTATATATAGCTAGTCCACGTGCAAGGGGGCGGATACAATCTGTCAATCTATCATAGTCGCCACCAACATTATTATTCATGTTACTGTTTTTTAATATATATATATAATACAACATTATAAATAAATTCGTGTCACTTATATGAAAAAGGTAAAAAAAAAAACAACACAAAAAATACAAAGAAACCCACACACAAAATAGAAAGTAAAAAACCTGAAATTATATACATGTAATGTAAGCATTTTCTTTTACCATACTTGTTCGTTTGATGTACAGTTGTACAGATTTGAACATTTGTAAATTTTGCATCTCAGTTAAGGTGTCATCGCCAAAAAGTAGGACTTCAATTTTTAGTTCATGAGGAAAAACTAATCTGGATTTCACTTCTTCTCTTGCTTCCTTGTAAAGACAACATTCTAATATAAAATGAATTGCATCTTCAAATGCACACCCACATATACACCCTGGAACATTAGCCAAATGCACATGGAACATATCAGAATTCAAGATACTGAATCTATGTCTCAGTCTAGTATGAATTATATTTGTAATCTAGTGAGCGGATTTCTAAATTCGGTTTGGTTGCGCAAATTTAATTCATTTTCCTCTCGTGTAAAAAGCAGTAAATAGTCATATAAATTTGTACAATGTTGCATTTATTTGACGACCTATGATTGGATAAAATAATTCCTAAAAATAACGATAGAAGGCAGAGACATATATGGAAATCTAGAGAATAAGATTAATACGCTTTACTGTCCAGTGGAAAATTACATTCCTAAAAATAACTATAGAAGGTAGAGCCATATAAGGAAATCTAGAGAATAAGATTAATTCGCTTTACTGGCCAGTGGAAAATTCAATATACCAGGTGACTGCAGCATTGTGTAATCTATTATTGCATATTTTGACAAATTTATTTTGCAAATTTATTTATTGTTTCCATGACTACTCTTGCATGAATTCAAGTTTTTTTCATAGAAAATTTAAAAATGAAATTTCAAATAAGAAATGTTCTTTATTCTTCTGGAAATCTATATTATCTTTATATTAATGAAAATGAAATGAACAAATATTTACAAATTTGAGAGTTAATATTAAAGTAATATGTAAGGGAAATATTGTGGAATTTTTTTTATTAAATATTTTCACTTAATATGTCACTTAATTTTAATTAAAATCAACTGCATAACATTAAAAATCCGCTCAAAAGCAGATTTTAAGAGCAAATGGCAAAACATTTGACAGCAGATAATTCTGTTTTCCCATACAGTAATGCAAAGGATATGCGCGTGACCCAAGATTTGAACTCTTTCGGGGAGATTATCGCTCATGCGCAATGTTCAGTTGATGAAAACAAATATTACGTGTGTACCACATAAGAATAATTGCAAAAAAAAAAATTGGTTCATACGACATGAAATAGACAAATTCCTCAATAATCATTGTCAGGAATGTGTGCGTGCTTACCTCAGCATCCATGCTTGTTTATCTTTTCTTCACGAGATCATGATCGGCAATGATCGGACCAAAACGTTTCATCGCGAGGTCATGATCGGCAATCATCGGAACAAAGCAACCGAAAGTTAATCAGTCTCCACATAAATGGCGAGGATGATAAACATGCATACGGATTTGCAGATTTCTAGCTGTTGGGAACATATTTCGACTTGAAACATGCATGAAAAGCTTAGTAAAGATACCGCCGTATTCCAAATTGATTTTTCAGGGAAAAATTGTCTTCACTCAAAACTGGTGTTATATTACTTTAAAAGTTTGATATTAAAAGTAGAACAAATGAATTCACACTAAACCGGAAGTACATGCTTATCCCATTCACTGTCATTGTATTAGAATTATAACTATATAATAAGTATCTTGTTTGCTTGATGGTGTTTAACGACACTTTCAACAATATTTCAGTTACATCGTGGCGATAAGTTTTATTAGTGGAAGAAATCGTAGGACCCGGAGAAAACCACTGACCTGTCGCAAGTCACTGACAAACTTTATCACATAGTGTTGTACGCATCGCCCTGATCGAGATTCGAATTCACAACGTTAGTGGTGATAGACACCGATTGCAGAGGTAGTTGTAAATTCAACTACCATACGATCATGGCCACGACGGTCCCTATTAGAATTATAACTCTATAATAAGTAAATTCGTTGTTTATGTTGAAAATATTTTTCAATAATTTTGACAATACCTATTCATTACCAAATATTTGTATTGAATATAGTTATGATATACCGTGACAATAGCACAAAAACAAATCACCCATGTATGACATGATCGTCGTCTTAGAGTTTTTAAATATGAGACGATCGTCGTCTTAGGGTTTTTAAATATGAGACGAGGTAGTATCCAGTTACTGTCTAGGTGGAAAAACCCATATTTTGGCATAGATTTGCTTTTTTGTTCAATTCTTATTGTGCGATTTACGTTCTGGACAACGGACATTACCTGTATACGGACATAATAGTGAAATGTGTTTTGCTTGTCTTGAATGAGTATGGCATGAATTGGCCGAAGATAAAAATTGGTTAGAAATGAAAGTGGTTTATTAACAACGGATTCACACAAATACGTACCATTCGAGACTATGGAACTACTGGATTGTGCCCCTCCACCCCGAAGAGGTATAGTATTTTGTTACTGAGTGGTCATGTATTTGTGTGTTAGAGGTATAGTATTTTGTTACTGAGTGGTCATGTATTTGTGTGTTAGAGGTCCGAGGTCATGTATTTCATTTTTGTATTCGGATTGTGGAGCTGTTTCGACACTTGTATTTTTTTTCATTTGATAGTTACTTCAAAATCACATCCGGGAATTTGATTTATTAATTCGTATAGAGTATCTCATTATTTATTTATTTATAAATATATACTATATTATAATATCAACAACACAAATAATCTGGTACTTCTGACCCCTCATATGTTGTTGGTAGAGGCGTCAAATAACGACTGAATCCATGTTTGTAATGGCGGCCTCCATAGACGACAAGAAATTCCATCTCGGCAAAGATAAATATACATAGCATTGAAATGTAGTATCATTCAAGCCAGACACATTTGTTTTCATCCTCAAGATATTTTAAAATATTGATTTGGTCACATTACGAGAAAAATTGTGTGTGTGNAATGTAACCAAACTGTATGACACGAAGATGATATGTTGTGACAACCCTACCCCTTTTTTCGTAATGAGATCAAACGAATATTTTCGTAGGTTGTCCTCTCCTTATGAAATATCTTAAGGATAAAAACAAATGTGTCTGGTTTAATTGATGACAAATTCCAAGTTCAGACACGCCTTCAATCGATGCTATGCATATTTACCATTGACCAGATGGAGTTTCTTTTCGCTTATGGAGGCCGCCATTAAAACATGGTCATGGATTCAGCCGTTACCTGACCCCTCTAACAAAAACAGCATACGGTGGGTCACGAGTACTAGACTACAAGACGATCAACCACCTCTTATCCTACCTCACTAATCACAAAAAGACCACGACATATGGCGCTTGATATCCAGGTCCTGGCCTGGGACAGGGACAAACATGTTGCGGGGTTAAACAGGTTACTGCGATCCCAACCATCCCATTGGATCTCCAAACGCAATACATATGTAAGAAAACGATAAAAAAAGACCTATGCAGATTCGATTCCACTCAAAAACATCACATACTATGTATATCACAAAATTTAAGTAATGAAATAAACATGGACAGTAGCAGGGCCAATGAATGCTTGTAGTTAACTGACTACTAGCTAGGATGGTAGAATCGGTTGATGAAAGATCATTGCTCTTTAGACATAAATATTAAATAATTTTGACAATAACCTTTTATTATCATTTTTAAATATTTCTATTGAATAGAGGAGAACACAAAAACCACCCAGGTATGATATGACCGTCGTCTTAGGTTTTTTTTAAATATGAGACGAGGTAGTATATCCAGTAATTACTGGCTAGGTGGGAAAAATTGGTATTTTATATTGCGCAGATTCGTTTCTTTTGTTCAATTCTTATGGTGCTATTTAATGTTTTGTTGATATTTTGTAATAAACATTCATCGAATTCAAATGTATCATAATAAACAGTTTATTCACCCTTCATGGAGCTTCGACTTATATACAGGGACGTAGCTGAGGCTTAATAGTATGCACGCCATAATTACTTTCGACGAGATGCAAAAAGGTGAGATCTGGGGCCATATCAGGGTTTCATATAACATCAACATTATATAACATATAATATCAAGCACAATTTTAATGACTTTCATAGACAAGAATATCTTAAAATTGTCAAAAATCTGCCCTTCGTGTCTTAGCAGATACGAACACCTCCATTGTTTTGTAAAAGTTCACTTCAAAATCTCGGTGAATATGCATCAATCCCAGGGAAGATAGCCAGTCATTCTTCATAGTCGAACTAACACAAGTTTTCAAACGTCTTAATAAGCTAAGTGACATCTCAGCAGTAGCGCTTGCTACTGGCATGCTTAACAAGACACACAATATTGTATCCATAGAAGGATAGAGAACTGGATTTACAAAATCTAGGATGATAAAACAAAGGGCTTATGAGAGGAGGGTTCAGTCGGTACATCGGAAATCCACGAAAGGGCTCGTGAATCTCTGAAGGGCCCCATAGGCTTAGCCATTGACGTTTTATTTTGATTTTTTCATTATTTTTTTTTATTTTCAACTCAAATCCACATTTTTGAGAGAGGTTTCAGCCTGTTCTCAGACCATAAAAGCAGTATTGTTCTGCCTTGCAAAATTTCTCTTGGAGGCCCTGTTGCAGGTACATCGTCATAATTCTTTTTTCACAACCTATAATAAAATGAAAAAAAAAAATATCACATCGTCGGGAAAGTTCCAAAAATTCAATAGAAAAATCGTAGAAATAGGCAAATTCGATATCACTAACACACAATATATATGACCGCTCACTTTCCTGACTTAGTACAGCTACTTCATTAAAAAGTGACGGGGTGAAACTAGTTGGATTATAACTTGCCATAGCCTTAGGAAATACCAATATAGCCACATCTCCTCTGAGCTGTCGATCGAGAAAAAACATAGTATACTAGACAGGTAGCATGTGCATCATACTTGATAAATTCGCAATTAATAATTCGAATGTACAATTGCGACTTCCGCCCAACATGAAAACAGGACAGATTGATTTACTTGATAAATCTCCCCAACGTATGAAAAATATCAATAGCCTTATGTGATTTAATACGTACTAACTGCATTACATGTAAACTGCATGATGCTGTTTGATAAAGACCTTTTACTAGAACAGGAAAAAATGAAAACCTGCATGAAATAGTGTTGTAATTAAAGATCATGTGCGTGATATAGACGTTTGGAAGAATTTCAATGTTTAGAATAAATAAGATTGAAACAAGTCACATTTTGACATCAATTCGGTTGTATTTCACTTTTTTGACGATTTCAATTACGGAAGACGGACCGCAACAAGGATAAAATGAACTCCCGAATGAAATAGTGTTGTAATTAAAAACCATGTGCGTGATGTATAACACTGAAGGAATGTGAATAAAAATAGTATTATTATAAATTTTATATCCTATTTTTTTTATAACCTGACGATGTCCACGCCATGGCGTGACAACGTATACATGCAGCTACGCCTCTGATATATTTTCTATATTTAAACCGGTGTCGACAATGATTGACTATTTTTCAGCAGATAACAATTCGACTTTTAATGGAAATACACGTTACCCTTCAAGTGCCTCTTACAGAAGCTGACATATTCCCAAAATCTTACCATTTCAATCTTCCTGGGAACCGTGTACCTTAGACGAACCTGACAAGCATTTCTCTCATAAAGTATTGTTATATGTTGCATTTTTTGTAAAATGGGTAAACAGTCTGACTTATCTCCGGAATGCCAAAAGTTTCTAAAAAAGTTGTTTGCCTTTTTTACTAAGGAAAAGGCAACGAAGAAGCCAATTGTCTCATTTAATAAGGTATATCAAAGGA
>MJUT01063501.1:131206-148401 GCA_002080005.1 Gigantidas platifrons
GGGGGGCAAAAGTATATGGTTGCCCCCCTCCTGGCTCCTATGCCAATAAATGTGTACAATGTTTAAAAGAAGAATGAAGAAATTAAGGTAAACTAAAAGATTTTTTCGACTTGCTTTGAAATGGATTATTTCCCCTGCAATCAAAAAAATATTATTTCTGTATAAGATTAATAAGTATGTTAAGTTTTTCTTCTTTATTTTATGTTAAGAACATTGAAAATAAATATGTGACAAGGCACGTGCACTAAACAAATTATTTGCAAAAATAAGCAATCAATCTTCTTCTTTTTTTTTGCAGTTTCAAGAGTTTCATAGTTCGTTGAGTTAGAGAAGGGAGAATTGGAAATAAACATACCAAAAATATTCATATACAGTCAAACCTCCCGTAACGGTCACCTTTATATAATGGTCACCTGCTCATAACGGTCACTTTCGTGCTCTCCCGGTGCATTTTACTATATATTTTAATTCGATATAGCGGTCACCTGTTCAATGCGGTCAGCAGTCACCATTTATAAGTAATTTTCAGTGTAAAACCCTATGTATAACGGTCAATTTTATTTTAAAAATAATACCGGAAGTGATTTCGAAAGATCGGTAGTTTTCTCAAATGTACCAAAAATCCTGAGGTGCTACGAAATATATTGACTAATTTAATTAATTAAATAAACAAACACATTTTGTTTTATGAATCGTAAATGACATAAAGGACAGTTTATCCCCGGGCGTTATTGTGGATTTTTATTCATTATGACGAGATAGAAATTCACTCACCAAAAATATTTTGTATCTAATGCATCATGTCAAAATCATCAACATCCGTAAATAGGAAAGCTTTGAAATTTGACAACAAAATGAAAGCGATAAATCATTGTGATGTTGGGAAAAGTTGTCAGGCTGTGGGCGAGGAAATGGGTGTTGGTCATACCCAGATACTGAACATTCTTTAAAGAAAATGCGAGATTCTTTACGATTTTGAAAACAACGTTCCCAGTTCAACCTCGTGTTACTGGAAATTATACTTTTGTTTATTAAATATCTTTATTTATTTATTTGTATGTTTTATTCAAATCATATCATATTGAGATAATTTCATCAACAATAAATGTAAACCAGAGTAAAATTACGACAGGAACAAAATAACCAGTAAAACATTATTAAAAACATTAGATGTAATGAAAAATGTTTATTTACAACTAACGTGCAATACTTTGTAAAAAAATCAAAACCCTTCACATAAAGGTCACCTGTATATAGCGGTCATTTTGTCAATCTCCCCCAGGTGACCACTATAGACAGGTTTGACTGTACATATATTTTTATGAAGTTTGTCGGTCAAGCGAAATATCCATCGATTTAATTATAAGTATAGTGTTTTTGTAGAATTGTAGTTATTTTTGTTATATTTTAACATCTTTTTTTATATCGTTGTGCTAACATTTTAGACGTTTATATATTTATATATATATATGCCAATTGTATTGCTGTATCTTAAAATAAAGGAATATTTATGCTAACAACATATTTTGTGAATAACATCAAAAATACTCTTGTTTTTAATACAACATGGTATGGTGTTGTTATCGTGATTGTCGTCATTGTCTTACATTGTGATTGAGGATTGTATACCCTTAGCATTGGGTATAGGTTCGCTGTGTCTGAGCTTCTTGAATTGAATACCCTCTGGTGTTTTGATAACTGTATAAGAAGCATTGTGGTGACCTACAATGTATAAAATTCAGTTAATTTAAGTCAGAGACCAATATTCAATATTAACTGTATTTTGAGTTTATATGGAATAACAATTCACCAATACCATATTTAACATTCAAAAGCTAACAAATTAATATTGTTGAAGTTAATCTAGCCAGGGATAAAACTCCACATTTTTACAGCAGTTACCAGCTGGGCTCCCTAAAATAACAATTTTAGTGGCCTAACAAAATTATTGGGGCCATGCAAGCACCTGCATGATTCTGTGCATGTAACATTAAAAATTTCAGTAGCTAGCTGCATGGGCTAATGTCTGAAGATTTTTAGGGGCCCAGCACCCCAGCCTAAATATTAGTGGTCTTGGGCTACTGTCTGAAGATTATCAGGGGCCCAGCACCCCAGCCTAAATATTAGTGGTCATGGGCTACTGCTAAGATTATCAGGGGTCCAGCACCTAAGCCTAAATATTAATGGTCTTGGGCTACTGTTAAGATTATCAGGGGCCCAGCACCCCAGCCTAAATATTAGTGGTCTTGGGCTACTGTTAAGAGTATCAGGGCCCAGCACCCCAGCCTAAATATTAGTGGTCTTGGGCTACTGTTAAGATTATCAGGGGTCCAGCACCCTAGCCTAAATATTAGTGGTCTTTGGCTACTGTTAAGATTATCAGGGGCCCAGCACCCAAGCCTAAATATTAGTGGTCATGGGCTACTGTTAAGATTATCAGGGGTCCAGCACCCCAGCCTAAATATTAATGGTCTTGGGCTACTGTCTGAAGATTATCGGGGGCCCAGCACCCCAGCCTAAATATTAGTGGTCATGGGCTACTGCTAAGATTATCAGGGGCCCAGCACCCCAGCCTAAATATTAGTGGTCTTGGGCTACTGTTAAGAGTATCAGGGGCCCAGCACCCCAGCCTAAATATTAGTGGTCTTGGGCTACTGTTAAGATTATCAGGGGCCCAGCACCCCAGCCTAAATATTAGTGGTCTTGGGCTACTGTTAAGATTATCAGGGGCCCAGCACCCCAGCCTAAATTTTAGTGGTCTTGGGCTACTGTTAATATTTATCCTTGCTAGTGCTTACAACCTGCATATGCATTGTTTAAAAGAGCAATTATTTACTAGTAATCACTATTTATGTACTGCATGATCATGATCCATCCAGTATGACCTTACCTTCGTTTCCAAGCTCTTTTGTTTGGTAATGCCATTGCTCTTCATTGTTGTTCTTCTGAGAGTATAAAAAGTCATTACCTTTGATATTAATGTACTTTCTTATCAAAATTTAGGTCATTTTTTCTGCAGTACAAGTCTATGTAGACTATAGTAATGTCTAGACTATGCCATTGTCTTCATAAACTTATATTGGGAAAAGTTTCTCTGTTACAGTTGGGAACTACAGTCCCAAAGATATGATATATTGATAGGGTTTTCCATTTGCAATGAAACACAATGAACTTTGTATGAAAGGGCCCTTTTTGACTGCCTTAGAGGGAAATAACTCTGTCACGATCTAAAGCAGAATACACACGGCTATCTTTTTCCTCAGTGCCATAATTTTTTTTTTTCACATGAAACAGATTTCAAAGATTTCGGCTTCACCTCAGACTATACAGAAGTGCTTCAGGGTGGTACAATTTCAATGCCTACAAGTACATAACTGACAATACGAAAGTGAAAGATAAAAAAATAGAGAAGTAAAACATGATGGACAGAGCGAACAGTTTTATAAAAACAAACATGGAAGGACGTAGGTAAGTAATAAAGCAGAGGAAGACGATCAGGGAAAAAATGACTATAAGGCAGTAATTCTGCAGATAAAACACCAAGTTAGAAAAACTTGAATCAGATGCTCAAGGTTACTCTGGTACTTAGATAATCCAGGTGGAAAACAAAAATATACAATATACCAAGGATACTCTTATAAAGGCAGTAATAGAGGAGGTGGATATTATACTAACCAACAAAAGTAAACTGTATATTTATGTGCACTCGCTGCAAATCATGCCAGAAATATCTGACAAAGGCTCGCTTTTCTAAACCTGTTTCTAAAGCTGTACAAATAGATTATATATTTTTCAACAATATACATTTGTGAAATGAACATTTTAATCTTTAAAATTGCCTTCAGAAACCATAAAGTAAACATATAAAACCTGTCATTATCGAAAGGTAAACAACATTAAAAAATTGCTATAAATAAGATTATGTCCTGTATACTTACAGCTTTTTGCAGTTTAGATGACAATAGTGCAGCAAATCCCTTTTTAGCTACCAAAACAGCATCATGTTCTCCATGCAGGTAAAAGACACATCTGATCTCTCCTAGTGGTGTTATTTTAAATGAAAACCTATGACAAAAATGCCCAAAATCAAAATCTTCAATATCACAATCGTGTATCTATTAATAATGACAGTGTACTAGACATGGCACCTTCAAAAACCTTCAATATCACAATCGTGTATCCATGAATAATGACCATGTACTTACTACTAGACATGGTATCTTGGAAATCATATTTTGATCTCATGAAATATATCTATAAACCCATTGAATTACGGAATTGATGTATTCCTTTTCACCCTAGATCAATTATAAGAAACAGGAACGGCTTTCCCTTTCACGAGTATCTTGGTTCACCCCCAGTTTTTGGTGGGGTTCCGTGTATTGCTCCTTATTTTAGCTTTCTGTGTCGTGTGTGTGTGCTTTTTGTTGTTGTTATTATTTTGTTGTCTTTAATGCTCTGCGAGTTGTGTCCTTAGTGTTGAATGTCTCTCTGGATTGTTCATCGTTGATTGCCTCTTCGATTTTCTCTAATGTTTATTGGTTGAATTTAAATTATAAATGTAGCAAAAACCTTTCATAAATGGTTTGTTGAATATAGTTGTTTTGATACATTTGTAAGGACACAACTCAAAAATGACATTTATACTCATCTGTCTCTACATTATTTAAAAACTGAATATCTGCCTTTTGAAAAAATGCTTATACAAATTAAAGTATATTACTAGAATATTGGACATTTCAATCAGTTGTTTTACCTTGAGAAATAACCATTCATAACTGGATGAATTATATATAGATATTTCTCAGTGGCATTATACAGCAGACTCTCTTTATGCGTATCAAATATTCATAAATACAATAAATGTTTATGTGTTTGAATTTTAAATAAACCCATAAAGTTTTTACATGAATTCAATATTCAGTTTTCAAAACTAAAAACTAAAAAAAAGTTAATTTAACTCATTACTGAATTTTCTGTAAAACCTACTTTTTTGGTGATCCTCTGATACAAACGTGAATGATAACACCTTTAAAAGAATCTCCTGATAGTCTTGTGCTCCATTTACTGTGGTGAAACTAATCTGTAATTAGAAAATATCAGTTACAGTAAAATCCTTGAGTAACACTACAGAATTTAAGCATTTTTAACAACTTTAAATTGAATTTTGGGCTGTAATGGACCATTATATTCCAACGGGAAGTGCTTATATTTTTTCTCAACAGAGGGAATGGGAGGACAATCTAATTTTTTTCAAAATCAAAATAGCTTTGAAAACATAATGTTTAAAAAAAAATGCGGATGGAAACCGTACCCCCCTCTTGAACCACATGTACCTTTGCATGTATTTAATAATGATCAGTAATGACAACCAATAATAATAATTTCCACTAAATTTGCAAGATTTGCTTTGATTTTATATTGATAGATATTGATGACTGTACCAGATCAAACCTTTTTAACTCGCCTGACTAGAGCTCAGGGTGAGCTTTTGCCACCACTTCGTCGTCCAGTGTTTTCAATTTTTTTTTTCCATATTTTAATCTTCTCTGCCCTTTACAAAAATATAAAATTCCTAAATTGGCAAAAACCTACATTATTTTAAGACATATTCTGCTCAAATTCTAACCGTAAGAGCATGTATGCGGGTTTTGTTCGTCAGTTTCACATTTTTGTTGATTTTTGCTGCTTATGGAATAAAATATAAAAAAACAAAAAATACTACACTCTCAAATCAGTTCCAAAATCCAAAGGGAAAAATTGTAGAAAGAAGTAAAATCGAGATCTCTAACACACATTAACGCTCACTTTCCTGACTTGGTACAGGCAATTCAATACAAAGTTGTAGGCTAAACTTGTTTTATGTAAATAAAGCATATTTTACCAAAAAATCCTTAAAACTTCCCTTTCTCTGAAACTACTCAAACAATTTAAACTAAACTTGGCAATAGTCCTCCAGTGATCCCCTTTCTAAAATATATCCGACCGATCAGAGTTCAATTCAAGATGGTCATTGTTACTAAAAATAGGAAATTCTTAAATTGGTCAAATCAATTTTATTTGAAGCAAATATGTGCTTAAATTTTAAAAAATAAGAACAATGTTAGGAACCTTTGGACATAAATTCTGTACTTTACATTTTTTTCAGTTTTAGATAGTTAGCATTTTAAATGCATATGAAGAGTTTGAAGATACCAAAGGGGGTAATCAGAATCTGTAAATCGAAGAACAGACAACACAATGGCCAAAGGAAAAAGAGAAAAAGACAAACAATGATCTACGAAAAACTAAAAATTGAGCAACATTAACACCATTAAAATCCGAGTATGAACTCAGGTGCTCCGGAATGGTAGGCAGTTCCTGCTCCACTAATTGCACCTGTCATTTTACTCTAGTTACAAAACCGCAGATAAGTCATGAATGAGGAAAGTACCGGGAAGTGCTTACGATAAGTGGAACTTATCAGTGGTCATTTGTGACAAAGATATTCTGCAACGGTTAACCAAGTCACGGTGATGACCGTAACGCAAAGTTATGACTTAAAGAAGAGTTTGAAGATACCAAAGGGGTAATCAGAATTCATAAATCGAGGAATGGTCAAAAGAAAAAGACAAAAGTACAAATAACGATCTACAAGACAATAAACAGAAAACTAAAGATCGAGCAGCATGAACCAAACTAAAAACCAACGGTGAATCCTCAGATGCTCCGGAAGAGTCAGCAGTTCTTGTTACCTCTGGAAACTCCTCGTGTTACTCTAGTTACAAAGTCAGTGATTAGTGCCGGATTTAGGACATATGAGGCCCTGTGCTAGTTAAGATATGAGGCCCCTTACTTGGGCCCTGAAGAAGGTAGACCCGGTAGGCATACACAGGCAGTCAGGCATGCTCCGGAAAATTAGGAATAATTAAAATATTACGTTACATTAGGTCAGACATGTACACTGCGTCTTCAACAAACTAGAAGCTATTATATATTACTCAAATCCCCAACCCGCCCAACACTGTCTTACACAGGTCACATAACGAAACGATCAAACTTTATAAAAAGAGGACAGACAGGGCAGTCATTACAGTCAACATCATGTAATTAAATCTAAACATCATTTAACGCAATGGTTCTCAACCTTTTTCCCCCATGAACCTCTTTTACTCTTAATTTTCTTGGTGGACCGCCATAACCGTTTGATGAAAAAGCTTATTTTAATTTTTACTAATAAATAATTTTAGGAATTGTATTATAGAAATAGTAAATGTATATGCTTTATTTGGAGTAAAGCTAATTTAATGAAAATAAACCTGTATTTAACAACTAAATTCTATGGATCATTTATGTATTTAGTAAAATAACTCATAATAAACCATTTTAACATACAGTAAAAATAACATGAGTTTAAAAAAAATATACTAATCATACGCCATATTGCTGGCAACATAATTACTAATATTGAGACTGAGAATACATCAAACAAAATACCAAGACAGTATCGCTATCAGTAAACTTGCCTGTAACCTTGAGCGCGAGTGAGAGCTTGTTTGCAAGGACAGAGTGTATGAAGTCAGTGGTGTTTGCTGCTCGTAGGAGGGAGGGAGAAGTGGTGGCCCCAGTAGGCGTTACTAATAATATGACAGTTTGTTATGTCAGTGTCAATTAAATCTGAAAGTAGACTGTTGTTAACTTGTAGAAACCTTAATATCAGCAAAGACGAATAGCTTTAATATGGATAACAAAAAATTAAGATAACGCCATCATAAATAAACTGCTATTCAGAAAAAGGTATATCGTGTGTGTGTGTGTCCCAAGGCAACTCATCTTAATGTCTATATGTTGTCTTCCGTTTGGGCAAGATCTTACACCAAATAGTTCTTCATCCATTATTCTTATTTACACTTTATTTTATTATTATTATCACCATCAGATAATGACCAAATTACTTATTTAGGTTTCACATTTGTATTAAAAAAGGAATAACTACCCCTTTACTTTTTTGTTATTTTGTTTCAAGTTGGAAAAAAATCTTGATAATAAATTTCGGCATTTGCTGCAAATGTAACGTCAGTTTTTATTCTCATTAGATTGAAGCTTCTCTACATATGCAAAGACTTGAAGAATAAAGTTCTTAAAGTAAATTTCTATCAATAGCTATTTTATTCTACTACATTCTTCTATAAGTGTCCAAATTGAACAGAACGCCGTCAAATTTAAAATTGCACCACGTAAGCATGAATCCATCTTTAACATTTTTTTTGCCAATAACCAGAGGTACCTAATAATTTGGTTTTTATGCCACCGAGCCACTGTCATGACTGCCTGCTTTGTGGCACACTCCAATAGGCTATCAACTATATCATTATCCAAGACTATTCGGGTAGTATAAAAATAGACAAATAATAAACAATAAGCTTTTATTGGTTGTTTTGTTTGGCAAATTGTACAAATTGTACGGCCACGGCTTGGAGATAATGGGCCGCCGGCAAACGTCAATGGCAGGCCCGAAATATATACACATAACCATTATAATATTCCAACAAATCATAATGTTCATATAAACCATATCCACATTATCCATGAAAATATCAGATGCTGGCTATGGGAACAGAAGCGCAGCCTATAAACAAATCCATTACCATATTCACATTATCCATGAAAATATCAGATGCTGGCCCTGGAAACAGAAGCTCAGCCTATAAACAAATCCATTACCATATCCACATTATCCATGAAAATATCAAATGCTGGCTCTGGGAACAGAAGCTCAGCCTATAAACAAATCCATTACCATATCCACATTATCCATGAAAATATCAGATGCTGGCTCTGGGAACAGAAGCTTAGCCTATAAACAAATCCATTACCATATCCACATTATCCATGAAAATATCAAATGCTGGCACTGGGAACAGGAGCTCAGCCTATAAACAAATCCATTACCATATCCACATTATCCATGAAAATATCAAATGCTGGCCCTGGGAACAGAAGCTCAGCCTATAAACAAATCCATTACCATATCCACATTATCCATGAAAATATCAGATGCTGGCTATGGGAACAGAAGCTCAGCCTATAAACAAATCCATTAAAACAACACAACATAATAAGAATACTTTGTGTCGCTATTTTCGCTTTCCTCCAGCCGTGACGACAGGTTTCACTTAGGGGAAGGACTATGTCTGAAAAATAAAATAACAACAGCAGAAAAAAGAACAAAACTTTTTATTATTGACAGATTTGGTAAGGATGGGTGGGGAATTTTCAAAACACTTTTCCCCATGATATAATTTTTCTGTGACCTTGCTCTCCGACCGCAGGAAGTATGTGTCACGTCACGTAACGCCTGTCGAATTAAAGCGGGATAACTCTTGCTCAAATCTGTGAACAATCAAATCCGATTTGCTGTGGATAACTGGATTTATTCTTCATAGGAATAAATCTCATTATCCAAGACTATTCGGGGCAGTATTAAAATAGATAAATAATAAACAATAAGCTTTTATTGGTTGTTTTGTTTGGCAAATTGTACAAATTGTACGGCCATATCCACATTATCCATAAAAATATCAGATGCTGGCCCTGGGAACAGAAGCTCAGCATATAAACAAATCCATTACCATTTTCACATTATCCATGAAAATATCAAATGCTGGCCCTGGGAACAGAAGCTCAGCCTATAAACAAATCCATTAAAATAACACAACATAATATGAATACTTTGTGTCGCTATTTTCGCCACATGGTCGAACGCACATTCCCAGTTGCTGCATCATGGGAACTGAGTTCGACCACCGCCACAAATGGTGGTAGTGACACAATTTTCCCAAGCCGTAGCCGTAACTTCCCGGAATTATTAAATCCATAACAATACGAACAAAATATAAGAATGTATATAACGAAGTATTTTTAAAATTGCAAGGCTTACAAATGTGCTGTTAATTTGTGAAGTGTGGACTGAATGTTAAACAGAACAATGGAATTGCCTAAGCGGGAGAGGGATTCCAAGCCAAATTGGCTATAAATGTGTAATTCATGCAACTCCTCTTATATTAATTTCCAAACAAAACTCATCAGCCAAATTGGCTCAATTCAAATAACTTGTGCTATATAACTCTGTCTTCAATGACAAATAGATTCCAAGCCCAATGGGCTATAGATGTGTAACTCTAAAATAAACTAATCAGCCAAACTGGCTCAATTCAAATAACTTGTGCTACATATCTCCGTCTTCAATAACAAATAGATTCCCAAACCAAATGGGCTATAAATGTGTAATTCTAAACTAAACTAATCAGCCAAGTTGGCTCAATTCAAATAGCTTGTGCTATAAATGTGTAATTCTTTCACAATACTGGGTTCAACTATCCATACTTTAATTGTTCTGCCTATAATTCTTAGATAGCATTTAAATGCCAATTCCCAAGTATTAAGGTTACACAAAACTATCGAAGAGAAATTAAAATTAACTATGAACAATTCTTACTTTCAAGTTAGAACTGACAAAATTACTTATAACCTGATATATTTCTTGTAGACCTTTGATTTCCACCTGCCAGAGCATTTTATTTGGTTTCCCGGCATGCCATCAATGGTGCAACAAACATCTGATAATAACATAAGTTCATATCAGCTAAACATCTAATAATAATATATACTGAATATTGCATGTCAAAATCTGTATCACATGCCGTATCAAGCCGAGAACCCTATATCACCCCAAGGGCCACCGACCCGAGGGGTGATATAGGTCGAGGGTTAATACGGCATGTGATACAGATTTTGACATGTAATGTTCATTATATCATATATTTCACCATGCCTTCTGACGATAATATAATTATGAATCAACTAAACATCTGACAATAATATAATTGTGTATCAACTAAACATCTGACGATAATATAAGTATGTATCGATTATACATCTGAAAATATTATAAGTACGGCCCGCTAAGCATCTGAAAATAATAAATACGTATCGGCTAAACATTTGGGAATATTATAAGTATGCATCAGCTAAACATCTGAAAATAATATAAGTACATATCGGCAAAACATCTGCTGACAAGGTAAGTACATATCAGCTAAACACCTGTAAATAAGATAAGTAAGTATCAGCTAAGCATCTGATAATAAGCTTAATTCATTTAAAATAAGCATCTGATAATAAGATAAGTACATATCGGATAAGCGTCTGAAAAAAAATAAAAACATAAAAGCTAAAATAAAGTGAGTACATATCGGCTAAACATCTGATAATAAGATAAGTACATATCGGCTAAACATCTGATAATAATATAGTACATAACAGCTATACGTCTGATAATAAGATAAATACATATCAGCTAAACATCTGATAATAAGATAAGTACATATCAGCTAAACATCTGAAAATATGATAAATACATATCAGGTAAACATCTGATAATAGGTAAGTGCATATTGGCTAAGCATCTAAAAATAAGATAAGTACATATCAGCTAAACATCTGAAAATATGATAAATACATATAGGCTAAACGTCTGAAGATAAGATAAATACATAACAGCTAAGCATCTGATAATAAGGTTAGTAATTATCAGCTAAGCATCTGCTAATAATATAAGTACACATCAGCTAAACATCTGATAATAAAATAAGTACATATCAGCTAAACGTCTGATAATAAGATAAATACATATCATCTAAACATCTGATGATAATATAAGTACGTATCTGACAGCCAAACATCCGATAATAAGATAAGTTCATATCAGCTAAACATCCGGTAATAATATAAGTACATTTCGTCTAAACATCTGATAATAAGGTTCGTAATTATCGGCTAAACATCTGAAAACAAGATAAATACATCAGCTACACCTCTGATAGTAAGGTTTGTAATCGTCAGCTAAACATCTGAAATAAGATAAGTTCATATCAGCTAAACATCTTACAATAATATAAGTACTTATCAGCTAAGCATCTGATAATAAGATAAGTTCATATCGACTACACATCTGATAATAAGATAAGTACATATCGGCTAAACATCTGAAATTAAGATAAGTACATATCAGGTAAACATCTGATAATAGGTAAGTGCATATTGGCTAAGCATCTAAAAATAAGATCAGTTCATATCTGCTAAACATCTGATAATAAGACAAGTTCATATCACCTAAGCATCTGAAAATAATTATTACATGTAGGTGGTGAAACATCAAATTGACGAATAACACAAGCAATTAGATACAAAAATGTATATACTTTTGCTTGTCTTAAGGCATTAAAATATCAGATTTCCAGCATTTTTTTTAAGACCATGGGGGGAATCCATGTGCACAAAATACCAACACTATATCCATATGGATCTGTTAATTAAAGACAATCGTCGTCTTTGCAGTAAATGCATAGATGTACATGTACCCCTATGGCTTGTGTCACAAACTGAGAAAGCACATGTCCCGCAAAGTTTGCTTGTTTGTTTTTGTTTGTTTGTTTGTTTGTTTGTTTGTTTGTTTGTTTATATATACTGTGCAGGCCTGTGACGTTTTAACATTGGTTTAGATAAGTAAGACCATCATTAACTTTTAATATTATTATTTTGTGTATGTGTGCGTGTATTACGTCACGAGGACATTTTTTTTTTGCAATCTTGAACACGCCGCACGCTACCACTGTACTGTAGGCCTACCAGTCTGAAAATACGTGTGTAGCCAGGCATTCATAGATAATACATGTAGTTAAAATGACAACAGTTTCTCGATTCATCTACCGACTTAATAGCCTAGAATACTCCCTGAATTTTTTTGAGAATTTTCAAAACACTTTTCCCCATGATAGAATTTTTCTGTGACCTTGCTCTCCGACCGCAGACTCAGAAAGGAAGTATGTGTCACATCACGTAACGCCTGTCGAATTAAAGCGGGATAACTCTTGCTCAAATCTGTGAACAATCAAATCCGGTTCGCTGTGGATAACTGGATTTATTCTTCATAGGAATAAATCTCATTATGTCTGGAATCGCTCCGAAACAGAACGCCTTCAAATTTAAAATTGCACCCACATAAGCAAAAATCCATCGTAAATTTATCTTTGGCAGGAGGATGAGGCCCCTCTGGCTAACGAGGCCATGTGCTTAAGCACACCTAATTATATATAAGCACAATGGTAAATCCGGCACTGGATACAGTACTATTGAAACAAAAGAAGCGGCCCGTATTGGATATAACGGGTTTCTTTTTTCCACATGAGTACTCAGGTGAAGCACCAAGGCCGTCACCTGAGTACGAATGCGAAAAAAGAAACCCGTTATATCCAATACGGGCAACTTCTTTTGTTTCAATAATAAAGTATCTAACTTGTACAAAACTAGTGTTGTTGAAAAAACAAATGATATGACATTTAATCCAACTACAACTTTAAAATTGATTTATTGATTTATATATCACCAATCGATTGTGCATTTCCAAAAAAATGCAAGTATTACATATCCATATGAACCTATAAACCCGATATATTTAGTTAATTACTATAGTAAAATATAATACGGTAATTCATAAGAATAATGGTATTACTATCTTAAATGAATAAACTAGATAATTGAATGCCCCCGTCTCAACCTTATCCACCTCAACCTCGCCCCTCCCCCCTCCCCTCACCTCAATTCCAATTTACTACCTTAACTTTTGGCTTGGTTCTGAGGAATGTGTAGGGGTATAATGCAAAGAAAATGTCTTGAAGAGCCAAAATGGATTTTCAATATAACTTAATTTGAAGGAATGGTATATTATTCATCGGGTATGATGTAGAAAACTTATGTATAGACTTTAAAAGGGGTTTGTGTCTTAGTTTGTGTCTGTAAGACATATACAATGCCCCGTGGTTATAATTGCAAAAGGGTAAACCAATGTTTTGCTTATTCAGCATCAAGCAGAAATGACTGAAATAAATGAATCTGTAACTAACAATGTGATGTTCGATTGATTGAGTGATTGATTGCATGGGATGTAACGCCATTTTCAGCAGTATTTCAGCCATCCGTTTTAGTGGCGGAGGAAGCCACAAGTATAAGGAGCGTTGTTTACACGTTAACAGGTTTCAGTGGCTAAGTTCATATTAGCATAATTTTGTAAAAAATTGTTGAAAATCAAAATCCATATAATATGCACACCTTCAGTGTAGGTACTAACTGTCTACAAAATAAAAAAAGGTCTAGCTCAAAAACTGTAGGAGGAGTTAGCCAGACAAACCATATATCCTATATGGATTTTGCAAAATCTGTCCAAGTTCATGCAACCATTATTTTATAAAATATTGTTGAAAGTCAAAATCCATAAAATATGCACACCTTCAGTGTAAGTACTAACTGTCTACAAAATATAAAAGGTCTAGCTCAAAAACTGTAGGAGGAGTTAGCCGGACAAACCATATATCCTATATGGGGGCATAAATGAAAAGTCCAACTACCTGTCATTTTGAGAATATTTGATGAAAATCAAAATCATGTGGACATGCACACCTCCATGATGTGAATAAACATCCTACAAAATATTAAAGCTGTAGCTCCAAAACTGTAGGATGAGTTAGAGGGACAACCTATGCATACTATAGTGTGACGAACGGACGGACGGACGGACGGACAGGGGTAAAACAATATGCTCCCCGACCAATAGTCGCGGGGGCATAAAACTCAATTTAAAAAAATTATATTTATAAGCATAGATCGTGTTTTTGTCAGTCGAATGCGCCTTTGTAAAAACCGTTCGACCGTTCAAGGTCAAACAATAACAGGTAACTGTTGTACACGTGTAATTGGATGAACACAATGATGACTGACACATATTTGATGTGGAAACCGATTTCGCTCGTCAATTTGATTTACAAAGTTTTTGTCAGTGATGGAAAGACTGATCATTTAAGAAAGGTATGTAATAATATGTATGCAAATATATTTTTGTAGGCATTCATACCTGATAGACAAACATATTTCGCACAATAAAATTGTATCAAATCTGACGCGGAATTTTGACATTTTAGGTAAAAAAACATTGAAGGTGCGGAAATGATATAACATGAACGAAATAAATTAAGATAACACATTTCGTTTCTTTTTTTTTATTTACACTTTTAAAAAAAATATTATTTAATATTTTGCGTTAATATACAACTAAATGTGCATTTCTATATATTTTTTCAGATCACTATATACAGCTATGGATCTATAGTAGATGAAATTTGATGAATATTAGTAGTATATAAGAGGTTTTTAAGTCATATTTGCGGGGGAGCAATGGGGAGCAACCGGAAGTCACGGGCCCTGATCGGGAGTCACGGAAGTGATCGAGTGCACATGACTGAGAGGGCAACCGGAAGTGACGTGACCCCGGAGGGTTCCCTTCGGGTGCACGCATGCGCAACCGGAAGATGGGATTTCCCGCCCTTTTTTCTGGTGTTTTGACTGGAAATGACGTTACTCGGAAGGGTGGAAGGGTGTGCGCATGCACACTTAGAAGTTGGGGTTCCCGCCCTTTTTTCAGGGACATTCCCGTACTTCTTTCCCCGTACATTTTCAAATTTTTTGTTTTTGTTTTTTGTTTTTGTTTTTGTTTTTGTTTTTGTTTTTTGTTTTTATATATTTTTTTCGTACTTTTTTTTCGGTTTCCCCGGAAGTGACGGCACGGAAGTATGTTCTGCGCATCCCCGATTTTTTCCCCTTAATTTTTCTTTCGGTTTCCCGCGCTTTTTTCTTACTATAGTTGTAGTACAAATAGTACAGTAGTACAAGTACCATGGCTACCGGAAGCGACCGAAGGTCACGTGATCCTGAAGGGATTTCCCGTGGGTGTGCGCATGCGCAATCGGAATTTACGCAATATTCGCCATATTGTCATATATGTTTACGTTGATGTGTGATATTTTCATAATGTGTTTCGTTTTGTTTTTTGTTTGTTTCGTGTTTTGGGTGGATTTCAATGCTATGGCTGCCGCCGCCACCACCACCACCACTACCACCTCCACCAACACCACCATCTCCGCCACCACCACCACCACTACCACCACCACCACTACCAACACCACCACCACCACCACCACCGAATCCACCACCACCACCAGCATTTCCATATCATTTCACTATTCAACTTTCCTTTCTTCCATATTTTCCATATCTTTTCACTTTTCAACTTACTTTTCTTCCGTATTTTCAATATCTTTAGAGCATTCAGCTTACTTTTCTTCCATATTGTCCATATCTTATCACTATTCAACTTACTTTTCTTCCATATTTTCCCAAATCATTTCACTATTCAACCTAATTTTCTTCCATATTTTCCATATCATTTCACATTTCAACTTGGCTTTCTTCCATATTTTCCATATCTTTTCACTATTCAACTTACTTTTCTTCCATATTGGCCATATCTTATGACTTTTCAACTTACTTTTCTTCCATATTTTCCCAAATCATTTCACTATTCAGCATACTTTTCTTCCATATTTTCCATATCATTTGACATTTCAACTTGGCTTTCTTCCATATTTTCCAAATCTTTTCACTACTCAACTTACTTTTCTTCCATTTGTCCATATCTTATCACTATTCAACTTACTTTTCTTCCATATTTTCCAAATCATTTCACTATTCAACTTACTTTTCTTCCGTATTTTCCAAACTTTTCACTATTCTGCTTACTTTTCTTCCATATTTTCTCTATCTTTTCACTATTCGACTTACTTTTCTTCAATAATTTCCATATCATTTCAATATTCAACTTATTTTTCTTCCGTATTTTCCATATATTTTCACTATTCAACTTGGGATTCTTCCATATTTTTCATATCTTTTCACTATTCAACTTGCCTTTCCTCCATATTGTTCATATCTTATCACTATTCGACTTGACTTTCTTCCTTATTTTCCATATATTTTCACTATTCAACTGACTTTTCTTCCATATTTTCGATATCTTTTCACTATTCAACTTATTTTTCTTCCGCATTTTCCATATATTTTCACTATTCAACTTATTTTTCTTCCGCATTTTCCATATATTTTCACTATTCAACTTACTTTTCTTCCATATTGTCTTAATCTTTTCACATTTCAACTTATCTTTCTTCCATATTGTCCATATCTTATCACTATTCAACTTGCCTTTCTGCCATATTTCCCTATCTTTTCACTATTTAACTTACTTTTCTTCCGCATTTTCCATATCT
>MJUT01063501.1:199462-213822 GCA_002080005.1 Gigantidas platifrons
ATGTATTAATGATTCCACAATAATCATGTATTAATGATTACACAATCATCATGTATTAATGATTCTACAATAATCATGTATCAATGATTCTACAATAATCATGTATTAATGATTCTACAATAATCATGTATCAATGATTCCACAATAATCATGTTTTAATGATTCTACATTTATCATGTATTAATGATTCCATAATAATCATGTATCAATGATTCCACAATAATCATATATCAATGATTCCACAATAATCATGTATTAATATTTCCATAATAATCATGTATTAATGATTCCACAATAATCATGTATCAATGATTCTGCAGTTATCATGTATTAATGATTCCACAATAATCATGTATTAATGATTCCACAATAATCATGTATCAATTATTCCACAATAATCATGCATCAATTATTCCATAATAATCATGTATTAATGATTCCACAATAATCATGTATCAATGATTCTACAATAATCATGTATTAATAATTCTACAATAATCATGTATCAATGATTTCACAATAATCATGTTTTAATGATTCTACAGTTATCATGTATTAATGATTCCATAATATTCATGTATCAATGATTCCACAATAATCATATATCAATGATTCCACAATACTCATGTATTAATGTTTCCATAATAATCATATATTAATGATTCCACAATCATCATGTATTAATGATTCTACAATAATCATGTATCAATGATTCTACAATAATCATATATTAATGATTCTACAATAATCATGTATCAATGATTCCACAATAATCATGTATCAATGATTCCACAATAATCATGTTTTAATGATTCTACAGTTATCATGTTTTAATGATTCCATAATAATCATGTATCAATGATTCCACAATAATCATATATCAATGATTCCACAATACTCATGTATTAATGTTTCCATAATAATCATGTATTAATGATTCCACAACAATCATGTATCAATGATTCTGCAGTTATCGTGTATTAATAATTCCAAAATAATCATGTATCAGTGATTCTACAATAATCGTGTATCAATAATTCTACAGTAATCATGTATCAATTATTCTACAATAGTCATGTATGAATGATTCCCTAATAATCATGTATCAATGATTCCATAATATTCATGTATTAATGATTCTACAATAATCATATATCAATGATTCTACAATAATCATATATCAATGATTCTACAATAATCATGTATCAATGATTCTTCAATTATGCATTAGTGATCAAGAATAATATTTTTTAGGCAATGATGTTCAGACTGATTCAGATTTTTATCCTGGGAATATCAGCCGCTGAAATATCTCCTCAGAAGTACGTAGAAATTAATTAATCTGACTTCAAATATGACTGGTTATTACAAATATCATGGTTATACATAACATATTGTTAAGTTGTTAATTGTAAACTAACCAAACTGAAAACAGTATTCAGTATATATTTTTTAACTCTGTCTAATTTTACATGGTAACATTTGTTACAGAATGATAGAGTGGAAAACAAAGTGTAACCAACTACAAGTAATAAATTATCATTTTCTGTGTCTAATATATGGCAAAAATCTGATATTACAAATGTACTGCAAATATATGTGAACAAAAATGCAATAGTCTTTTGAAAAGAACACATTGAAGAGGGAAATACTGCAGAATCAAATGTGTTTCTTTTACACTGTATATAAAATGTCTAGTAGTAATGGCATGGCAAGGTTGTAATGAAGTTTGAACAATATTGTTTTCCAACCTAATGCGAAAGTTACAAACAAACTCTTAATAAATGTTCCTTTCTTTCAGTGTTTGCAGCCATTACTACGAACAGGCAACACGTTATTCATATGCCTGTGGTTTTTGGGGTAGGTCCAGATGTACCGATACAAGGTAAGATTGGTATTAATTAGGCAACTTAAACAAAATCTCCTGGTGTAATTTCTTGGCAAATTTTCTTAAACTTTGCGTCTTTAAAAGCAGAATTAAGTTTATTTTCGATAATTTCATATATTTTCTTTTATGCTTTTTACTAACAAGCATTTATGACTTAAAGCATATTATAATGTTAAATTGTCTATGATTGGTGAACAATATTAAACTTCGTGTTTAAATCATATTTTAGGGAAAATTAAAATTATATGAACATTTTAAGAAGAACGAAAAGTTTGAAGATACCAAAAGGGTAATCAGAAACCGTAAGTCGAAAATAGACAGACAATACAATGATAGACAGACAATACAATGATAGACAGACAATACAATGATAGACAGACAATACAATGGTAGACAGACAATACAATGGTAGACAGACAATACAATGGTAGACAGACAATACAATGGTAGACAGACAATACAATGGTAGACAGACAATATAATGATAGACAGACAATACAATGGTAGACAGACAATACAATGATAGACAGACAATACAATGGTAGACAGACAATACAATGGTAGACAGACAATACAATGATAGACAGACAATACAATGATAGACAGACAATACAATGGTAGACAGACAATACAATGGTAGACAGACAATACAATGACCAAAGGACGCAAGGACAAACAATGATCTACAAACAATTACACAGAAAACCAAATTTTGAGCAACATTAACCCCACTAAAAACCGGCGATGAACTAAGGTGCTCCGGAATAGTAGCAGATCCTGTTCTACTAGTGGCACCCATATTGTTACTCTTATTACAAACCCTATGATATGTCATGAAGGCACTATATCTATTTATGCTTTTAATGCTTAGAGTTTCATGAAATCGAGTAAGAAATAACTTGATCAAAATTAAAACTAGGAAGAACTGTTTTAGATACCTAAAACTTATGTCTCCCCTTAATGCGGCCATCTGTACAACAATAAGTTGCACATCATGGGTTGAATGATACTATTTAAAAAAGAATTATTTTACCTTGAGGTCAAAGGTCAAGGTCCCACGAAGGTCATTACGGTACGCGACACACCGCCTTATGGTCATGCACCCACATACCAAATATCATTGACCTATCCCAAAAGACAAAATGCTATGGCCCGGACAAGAAGATAATATTTAAAAAACAATTATTTGACCTTGAGGTCAAAGGTCAAGGTCCCACGAAGGTCATTACGGTATGCGACACACCGCCTTATGGTCATGCACCCACATACCAAATATAATTGACTTGTCTGGTTAGACAAAAAAGTTATGGTCCGGACAAGCTTCGCTGAGAAGAAGCAGAAGAAGCGGAAGCAGCGGAAGCGGAAGCAGCGGAAGCGGAAGAAAAAATCAGACTAAAACAATATGTCTCCCTTCGTTCGAAGGGGAGACATAATAAGTCATAGTTTTATATGAAATATATAGGGAAATATATTTGTACGTGAAAACTTTTGACCCATTACTGGTATTCATTTGTTAAACTGTACTGTATAAATAAAAATCACTGTAATCAAGAATAAAATGCTTAAATGAACTTTGGAAGGTAAAAAGAGAAGGTATTGCCTGTTAGTATCTTTACTGAATCTATTGGTAAAACGAAACGACGCGTTTCTGGAATAACCTTCATTATGTAAGCTCAATGTCGAAAGACTGGAAACCAAAACAAATAAGTACGCACGGCGCCTTTGTAGAAAATAATCGTCATCAAGTACGATCAAAGTCGAAATATTTGAAAACCAAGCAAATTAGTGCGACGACGCGTTGCTGGAAAAACCTTCATCAGGTACGTTCAAAGTCGAAAGATTGAAAAAAAAACCCAAAAAACCCCACATAAATTAGTGCGCACGATGCGTTTCTGAAATAACCATCATCAGGGACGCTCAAAGTCAAAAGATTAGAAATCGAAATAACTTTAAGCACCTTTGAACAGTTATATTTGTATTTCACTCTAAATTATCGTACACAAAAATATATCATTTTCTTATCACATCTATTTTTCGAACAATGTATAGTTATAAATCTAGTTAATAAGACACGTTTTGTTTCAAATACATACATTGAAATATAATACATTATTTTTATTATTATTACAGATACAAAAGTTCATACTCTGAAAACTGCTGTGCTGATTATGACCACTATCCTGACTGCTATCGTAAGATTCTCTATCTATGTCCTATTATTTATTACACAAAAACAATAAAGGGGTACACTGGGCGCAGCATCGTACGACAGCATCAAGTCGACAAGGGCTTCCTCATGCAACAGTTTCACTGAAAATGATAATTGTCCAGCAAAGAAAAAAACATCACTAGGTAGAAACTATTTGAAAAGTACGGGAAGGAATTTCATAAGGAATTTAGAGAAAGCAAAACATTTATAACAGGACTTTAGATTAAAATTTGTCACGCTTGGCTCCCTCGGTAAGAGTTACAACAAATATGTTGATACATTATCCGAGAAATTCAATGGCAAATCACATACAAATCGGACTTAAAATAAAAAAAGTTATCATATTGGACGTTGGTACTTTTAGATTCATTTGTCAATTAAGAGCTATGTCAAATCTGTTTTGAAGAAGGAAGGAAGACTTAAAGTACTGATTCAAAATGTCCAGTGTTTACCCACTAACAAACAAACAAAACCAACACCATTTATGGTACATTGTTGGTAGGTATAAACCGGCCTTAAATCTATTCTGACCTTTATTATGGACCAAGAAACATTGTGTGAAAATTGCCGAAGGACCGGGCAGCTAGAACAAAATGTATTGCACGGAAACAAGTGTGTCTACAGTCGTACGTTGAACTCAACATGTTTGCAGTCTATTAAAAAGTAGTACCTATTAGAGCTTCTCATCAAATTGGCATGAATTGACACATCTTACAATACATTCGTGTGATTTATAATGGAAACAATATTAAGAATTCTAAGTAAAAATAAAAACACATCTCGATTTGTTTGTTGAAATTCTGGGAAATTTGTTCATGATTAATGATTTTAATTAATGTGACTAGCAATCCGTCGTTTCAAAAAATACTGTTGAAATTTGTAAAAAGATCTATATTAAACACAGTTCAAGTTGAAACAATTTTTCATTTAAATTTAAACGTATTTCAAATAACACAAATGGATCAGACACAAGTTTTACAACTTAGCATCGTCTTCTCCAAAATAAAATTTATATATAGAAAGTAAGTAAGTAAGTAATCTTTATTTAAAGTCGGGTTTATATACATTAACAAATAACATAAGCTCTCAGGAGCTTTTATATATAGTATTGAACACAGCACATTTATATAAATACACAAATATTACAAGCATAAATCAAGGACGTATAGAGAGTGAGAGTCTTATATACGTTCTTCCATAAATGTTTATAAAAAGAAAATAAGTAAAGTGATCAAAACAAATTAATGGATTTCTTTCTTGTAGTTATCTTACACCGGCCCGGGGGGTATGTGGGTCGAGGGTCGGTACGACATCTAATTAGGATTTCGACATGTGATGTTCAGTATATTATATATATATTTTTTTATAAGGTTATCTTATATATTGCCAGTATATTTTGTCTTGTTGTGTAATTGTTCAGTATTGTCTGTATTGTCTGTAAAAAATGAAAATGACAAAAAAAAAAAGAAAAAAAAAAGTCTAAACTTACTCTAACTCTCATTGATCTTGGATATACTTATAAAAAAAATAGGTGATAATCGAAGAGTTCTGTACGATGAAGTGTCTATTATCAATGATAGGTGTAATTATCTGAGAAAGATCAAATCTTTTAGGGAAGCAAGGTATGATATCGTGTACATGGATGAAACATGGGTTAACCAAAATCACTGCACAGATTATATGTGGCTTCCGAATGATGGATCTGATGCCCCAAAAATACCCTCGGTTAAAGGCAAACGTTTGATTGTTTTGCATGCAGGTACGCGATGTGAGGGTTTGATTGACGGCTGCGATTTAGTGTTTCTGGCCAAATCAAAGGATGGTGACTATCACCAGTAGATGAATAGTGTTGTCTTTCTTGAGTGGTTTGAAAATCAATTGATGCCTGCTCTGAAAAATCCTAGCTTGGTTGTGTTGGATAATGCAAGTTAAAACAGAAGATACGGTGTGCCCAAATTTTAGTCAGAAAAAAGCTGTTCTCCAAAACTATCTTACACAACACAACATTCCTTTTTCTGCTACTGATTCCAAAAAAGTATTATATGAAAAAATAAAACAAAAAAAGACCCCAGTAGTTTATAAAACAGATAAAATTGCTAATTTACACGAACATGAAGTATTAAGAACCCCCGTTCGACACTGTGAACTTAACCCGATAGAATTAATATGGGCGCAAGTCAAAGGTTTCGTGGCTAAAAACAATACCACCTTCCGATTAAAAGATGTTAAAGAACTCACGTACGCCGCTTTCGGAAAAATTACAAAAAATGTGTGGACAAAAGCAGAAGAACATGCGGTCAAAATTGAAAAAGAATACTGCAAAGAAAACTATAGAAAGAAGTGTCATAGAACCTATTATCATTGATTTTTGTGATGATTACTCGGATAACGACACGGGTTGAAGTATAATCATATTAAGTATAATAGACAGAGAAAAAATGTAAAAATCGAATAAATATCACGTTAAAGCCAATGCCGAAAATATTTGGAACATGTGTTAAGGTTCATTAAGGTTTAAGAACAGTTGTAACTGTTGAAACTATCTGGGGTCAGATGAATTATTTAACTTATATTGATTATAACACATAAATAATACACAAAGCAACTTGACACAAAAAAATAAAGAAAAGAAAGATAAACAGGGACAGTTTATAATCCAACCGAAAACCAAACACAAAATGGACCTCGTATTCATGAAAAGTCAAAACAAAGAAACACAAAGGTCGAAACTTCGGATTCCTGTTTTGGATAAGCATTTCGAAGTGGAATAGGTTAAATATATATTTCCAAACTTTTAGCTCACGTTTGAGTTGAAAGATAGAACTTGGTTTAGTAGAATAGTTACGTAATTTTTGCAGTTTTTAGGTATTTTTTTTTTTACCAATGTTAAGTTGAAGGTTTGGTAAAAAATAGCTAAAACAATGACAGTGCTCAATGTCGTAATCTACCCCTCCCCCCAAAAAAATTAAATCCTCCAATTGATCTCTAAGGTTCTATAATTTAAAAATGTACTAATTTTACGAGCATTTTTTAATTAGGAAGTTGCACAATCTCAAAACTCATTTTTCGTTCCGTTTCTTACATGTATATAAATTAAAAATGTCATACAGAATCGAACAAAACGACAATGATATATTCTTCATATTATATGATATATGAAGACTTCATTTTTTCACTATTAAAGACAGAATCGCTATATATTTAGTGAAAAAATAAAAATAATGAAAAATGTCCCAGTCCAAGCAATTTTTACAGGTAAAATATTTTACAGGTAAAAGTCAATGAACTCAATAGTGCGTGTAGGAGATGGTGACGGGCTCTACGGAGAACAATGGAATCTTTCGGGTGACCATCGAGTGTCTAATGTTCTCAGGGATTTAAACCCACGGCCGCAGGCTGTTCTCTTTTATAGACTTATTCCCTCCGTATTTCATAAAACTTTGTCAAAATATACACCCAAAAACTCCTTTAAAATGCGTTTTTTCTATGTGAGCAGGGCCAAATACGTTCACTTTCTGGTCTGCAAACTTCCAAATTAAATTAGCACCCTTGATTCTCTACACAACTCTCGTTTACACTTCTACTTTAAAATCTACAGTTTAAAAGATATTTCAAATTTTCGTTATTCTAATCAAAAAATTATTACTTTAATACATAATTGTTTATTCAATTTGAAATATGTGGCCGATTTGACTTTCATTTTGAGGCCGTTTTGACTTGGGGCTGATTTGACCAGGGCCGATTTGACTGAGGACCATTTGACCTGGGGTCGATTTGACTGAACAGATGACGTAGTACACAAAATGTCAGAAATTAGCATACATGAATAATCATCGATCTGGAGTGAAATATTATTGAAGTATACATAGGGATAGTATGTAAATGAAGAAAAACGTATGATAAAATAATGTTAACAAAATTATTGGTTTTTACTGTGCATACAGGAAAGTGGACAAACAAGTTTGTTATGTTATCGAGAACCGATAACACCAGGATACTGAATATCTCTTTTATTCGGATTAAATTTTAACAGCCATTTTTCAGATCAATCATTTAAGTTATCAAGTCTGATCAAGATCTATATTTATTCATTTTTTAAACTTGCTTCATCCGATGCAGAATGGCCAATTGAAGTGTCATCTACAAAATGTCTTCCCAACCCAATAATCTGCTATGCCATTGATATTAAAATACATGATAACTTTCCCAACACTTAACAGTTAACCATGAGGCACATTGGCTTTTAAATCACCTAATAAACTCAATGCTATTCTGTCTTGATTAATTTTAGCGAAGTGTAACGGCTTAACAGTGTTGAATGATGCTTGTAGAGAGGTATACACATCAGACAGAATAATATACAGAGGTGGATCTACACGGAACAATGGTGGTGGAACATGTCAATCGCCGAACTATTGTATCAATTGCAAGGATGGGTTTTATGGTAATGGCGGTCAATGTTTAAGTAAGTATTCGGATTATTAAAGCAGGGTAAACACATGATGACTAATCGATTAATGTTATGCTGAAGCTTAAATACCGATTTTGAAATCACATTCGGAGAGGCGGGTATGTCCTAGCCTATATAATTAAAATGTACAGTAGTGTGTTGATAAATTGTTATTGTCATAATAATGTTTCGTCAAAAAATGAAACCAACTAATAAAAATAGTTAAAATCTAGTGCTTACTCCAACAACTCCGACAATTATGGTGTTTTCAGTTCTGCAATCTCCTTTTTCTTGTGTACTGTACTAGCTATATATATAGATTGTAGAATAGTTTCGAAAATAACAAAATCAATTGATGAATACTAAAAAAAAAAAAAAAACAAACAAATAAAACAAAACATTATGAACTAATGTACATGGGGTGCATTAAATATATTATAATTCATATAAATAGGGATGCCCAAATGCCAACTTTTCAATTTTTAATTTATTCAAAAGTCGAAATGTCCCCAATGGGCGTCCGGGTGTATATATTGGTTTTGGATTAGGCTATATATATTTTCATTCAATGTGGTGTAGGATAAGATAATATTACATAGTCATATTCCATATGAGTTGTGAATTCAAGATAGACAGGTATATAATTGTTTTAAATAAAGTGTTATTTTAAAATTATGTTGTTAATTTTATATATTGTACAAGCCATTTGCAACCGAACATTGTCGCCCGGGACTCCAACACAACTTGAACAAATATTACTCGTGTTTTGTATTTATTTAATATATATATATCATACAGTAATATATATTTAGATATTTTTCTTATGTTTAAATAAATTATTTCAAAATTATGTTCTTAATTTTATTTATCGATAAAGCAGGTAATCAGTAGTGTCAATCTCGTTAACGCCATGCGTGTAATGAAATAACCGAGGTACGTGTTGGTAATTCATTTGCTAATTACCCAATACACATACAGATTTTATACTAAACTAAAAACAACAAAGAAAAAGACAATAAAATATAGCAAGTTATATAATAGAATTGAAATAAACCTAATATTTACACCAAACTAGGGAATACCCCCGTGCGCTTTTTATTACATAAACTGAACATTTACACCCACGGTAAGACTTCACTTAACATCATATTCCATTATATTTTCGACAAAAATTAGATTTAAACAATATTCCAATACGCCGGGCGTCCAATGCAAAAGGTCAAAATATCGTGAGCTGAACTACATAGAAACATAATTATTAAAGTTTTTATATATGGATTATGTCAAGGGTAGTCCTACAATATAAGACTCCGATAGGCGCGATGTTTACTTTAGATGTTTTAATTTAATTTTTCCTTTTTATTATTTTTTGTTATTTACTATTTACTGTTTTCTATTTATTATTTTATTTCTGATGGCTGCGCATCGGAAATAAAAAAATAAATAGAAAACAGTAAATAACAAAAAATAATAAAAAGGAAAAATAAAATTAAAACATCTAAAGTCAACATCGCGCCTACCGGAGTTTTATATTGTAGGAATACTGTCAAGGGCTATGACAGACAATGGACGAACAAAGAGAAGAAAGACATAGATCCTGTATCAGAATTTCATAAGGCTGTAGACCTCACAGTTGATACAAATTATGAATAAAAATGAGCACTATATCTTCAAAGACTCAAATGTAACAAAACATCTGTTTTACTTCCGTGTCAAACATGCCATTGACCCTATAGACAATGCCTCCAACAATATCGTTTTTGTAGATGTAAATCACATTATGCAGACTAGCTTGATAAAGGAATTAGGCATTGCTCATTTATTTCGCAACCTCACATATACCCCAACAACACTTATGAAAGACAAAATATTGGACAATCATGATAATGAAAAGAAATTTAAACATTAATGGTCAATTCCATCAATATCAGCAAAGCTAACAATCATTTCAAACCTCAAACGATTGAACATAAAAAACACGTCATATATAGGACGTTGGTAATCCAGGTCCTCGCTTTGTGTTTTGTCTTCCTTTGGCATTTCAACTAAGGATGAAGAACTAAACTATGTCACTTTATTAGATACATAAACTGTATAAGTGACCTGACAGCATTATATTGCTGGTTCTGTGCAAATGCTCGATGGAACTTCTTTCCAAGTTATTAGCATTTATTCTATCAGCGGGATAAACAACTTCAGAGTTATTGTGACATTAGCTATTCCAGGGGTGGTGAGAATCAGATGCGGACTCTGCTTTACTACATACAATCAAGGTCACTATCCTCTCCATTGAACATGTTGGGAAAAAATATGTCACCCCCTCTCCTATGAATGTTAAATACACAAACATTGTCGGAAAATATAAAAATTATTTGCACAAGCTCCAGAAACTACGTTGGCGAATCACGAATCATGCACATTATGTTCCTCAAACATTGTCTCTACACTCACAGATCTAAGAGGAAGTTGAGACTGAGACATGTCCGTCAATCTAAATATAATTGTTACTAATATATACATATATATTTCAGTTTGTCCACCTATTGCACATTGTAACCACAGGAATTGTAGCAGTCCCAGTGACAATCGTTGTCAATATTGCCATTATGAAATATCAGACAAACGTTACTTTCGTGGTTATACACGTGATTATGATGGCCAGATGAAGCAGTGTAGAAGTAAGTACATAAGATGTAAACAGTAATATGTAGTTGAAACCATAAAACAAACTTTCTATTATAATTGTTAGAACCCTGTCTAGCTGACAAGGTTTGTATGATATACTGTTAAACCTGAATTAAGAGGTTACGTTTGGGAAAAAAAGAAGTGGCCTTATAAGATAGGTGACCTATTGAAAGAGGTTCAATTCATATGAAATTTTCGATGACATGACAAGAAAAGGAGACATTTTAATGCAAGTGGCTGCTTAATAGAGGTGACCACATGGGCTGGTTTGACTGCATGTATTTATTATTGAAATTTATATTTATTACATAATGTAATTAGCATTATAAAATATTGAAAATACCAAACAGGTAATTAGAAGTGGAAATCGAAGAAAGACAGACAATAGAATGACCACATGAAAGAGGACAAACAATGATTTACAAAACTACACAAAGACTAATGATCAATCAATACGAACCCCAATAAAAACCGGGAGTGAACATGTGGGACCCGTCGTGTTGCAAACCTGTGATGAGTCATGCATATATTTATTATCAAAATGTACAAATCTTACATGATGCAATTATTATTAATGCTAGGTTTCTCCTCCCTTAGGCTTATATAATATTAGCCGATTTTTGCTATCCTGTTCTCTTGCTCCCAAAGTCCTCTAAATTATATTTGGCTTTCCAATCTTTGGACTTTGAGAATAACTGATGAAGGTTATTCCAGAAACGAATCCTAAGCACCAAATTAGAAATCGTAGTCAGTCCATAAGCTATATAGAAAATCTTACACCTCTAAGACAACTTGGCCAATTTAACCAAACTTGGCCGGAATCATAATTCGGATATTTACTTTCAAAATTATATCTGATCACCCAGCCAATCATTCAAATTGACTGCGGCTACTATTAGCAGATCACAGAGAAAAAATAATCATACAGAGAAACAAAAACGGTACATTTTCCCACCAAATATGAATAGTAGTTCCATTTACAATGTAAATAAGGGTAAGAACAAAATTACCGAAAACCGAACAATCTTCCAAAGGGAACGTGAAAACTCATAAATCAACAAACAGACAAAATCAGTCAACAACCGGAAAACTGGGAAAACCACAATGGCCCTGACTTGGTACAGGTATTTCTAAAGAAATTGTGGGTTGAATCATATTTTACGGCGCAAAACATCCCGCTTACATTACGGTTCAAAGGTTCATATGCTACAGTTTTTATTTTAAATTTCTAAAACTACCCATCGACCTCACCTTCAATCCAAGATGGCCTCCATAACTAAGAATCAACATTTCTTAAAATAACCAGAACTTCTTTGTTCTAAGATGGAAGTGGGTGATAAATAAGGTGGGTGATATTTAACAATAGGTGCATGATAAATTATTCTATGGCAAATATTCCAGGTTTTTCTGGTATTCACAGTTCATTTAAAATCATTTAAAATCTTCTTCTCTGAAACCGATGGGCCAATAGAAATCAAACCAAAGTTGTTAAAAGTTTGAATCTTGGGTGTTGATAGAAATTAAACATTGCTGCCAGGGCTAGTTATGTATTTTGAAATCTCAGAGATCTTCAAAATTAATAGATCCACACATGATACTAAGGTAAATGTCTACCATACCAGGTAATATTGATGTAGATATCACTGATCACTGAGGATCACCATCTAATGATGAATTTCAGATTTTGTCTATGTTCGTCCCCTCTATTATCTGTAATTTAAAAATTTGCTCTTTTATCTGAGTAATGATTATTGTGATTCTAGTAGGAAAATCTAACTTATTTTTTTTAAGTGGAGGTCAATAATGGAAATGCATTTCATAACAAAATCCACTAACTTTCATGTTTACATTTGTTTTTCTTTTATGTATAACTAGAATGTGGTGCAATTAAGTTACTGATATATTCGAATTTGATGGCATTATGAATTTAAACAAGTCAAATGCTCACAAAATCGTAAAATAAATCAGTAACAAGCTTGTGTTATGTCATCAGCGTTCCTTGTAAACTACATCACCTGAAGACGTTAAATTTCAAAAGTCAAAGTCGATAGATGGTTGTCTTAAGTATTTATTCAGAAAAAAAATTATAGGTAAAAAACAATACGGGCATTTTTATGTTTGTATGCACCACAGTTCTGTATGAATACATGAATTCACTAAGGAATGATGTGTGTAATTTGTTTGCCAATACGCATGTGTGAATTAAAATTATTAGATCTGTCATTGTATTATTTATGTAGCCAATGAAGGACTTCATGTTAGAATTATCAGTAACTGATTCTGCTGCTGAAAATTATTGGTCAGTGTGACGTGAAACACATCATGACGTTACCGATCAAAATAATAGCATCAGTTTGGAAGGTCATGACAAATATTATCACTAGTACAAATATATCACAGCTCTTCCTATCGACTCGCTGCTGAATACTCGCGATAATGTCGAACTTCATAACTGCCATTATTATATATATATATATAACGATGAGCAATACAGGCTCTTCAGAGCCACAGTATTAGCTATTGACAAAAAATGGTAATATATCCCGAACAAACCAGATATTTCTTTAGCAAGCTGAGAATGGAAACAAGAACATAAACAAAATAAATGGCTAGTGTTATGTCTATTGAATTAATCATAATTCTGATTTTATTTTTCTTCTTTATAATAGAGGCCTGTTCATGGAGACCAGACAGTACTAGATGCTATCCTGGAATTTGTACAAATGAAATAGTGGAATCATGTAATTGTACATCTGGATTTGGTGGATATCAATGTGACACCAGTAAGGTTTTATAATGAGATATTGATACATCATCTATGTAAAATTATGGTCATTTTCCAATACATGTAGTGAGATTAAACACAAAGAACCTGGTGATAAGTACAGCTTAATTGTTTTTAACATGGCTAAAGGCATATCAAAAATTTTAAAGTTCTGTTTGACAATACAACCTAGAAATACTTCTATGGTATCGGCAGCATCATATATCAACTGTAAGAAAAGTGTGAAGATAGCAAAGGGGTAATCAGTAGATGTAAATCTATAGACAGACAATACAATGGACAAAAGTTAGAAGATATAAAAGGATAATCAGTAGATGTAAATCTATGGACAGACAATACAATG
>MJUT01063515.1:15230-37155 GCA_002080005.1 Gigantidas platifrons
TGTCTACAACTGGTGATATCAATGTTTCAATAGTAAGTGACTACAACTGGTGATAGCAATGTTTCAATAGTAAATGTCTACAACTGGTGATATCAATGTTTCAATAGTATGTGTCTACAACTGGTGATAGCAATGTTTCAATAGTAAATGTCTACAACTGGTGATAACAATGTTTCAATAGTAAATGTCTATAACTGGTGATAGCAATGTTTCAATAATAAGTGTCTACAACTGGTGATAGCAATGTTTCAATAATAAGTGTCTACAACTGGTGATAGCAATGTTTCAATAGTAAGTGTCTACAACTGGTGATAGCAATGTTTCAATAGTAAATGTCTATAACTGGTGATAGCAATGTTTCAATAGTAAGTGTCTATAACTGGTGATAGCAATGTTTCAATAGTAAATGTCTACAACTGGTGATATCAATGTTTCAATAGTAAGTGTCTACAACTGGTGATAGCAATGTTTCAATAGTAAGTGTCTACAAAACTATTGTGACAGTTTGTATATTGTGTTTTAGCAAGAGCCTAGCTGTAGTTGTAAATAAAAATTAAATGTAGGCCAACTGAATCTACTGATAACTGCCTTTGGTTGTAAATAAACCAACTAGAACGTTCTTTTTTCTTGATCGGAAGTATACAACAGAAAGAAATAAAAGGCCGAAATGGGTAAAATTGAGTGTTGTCTGTTTTAATCTTCTTCTCTGAAACCACTGGGTCAATTGCAACCAAGCTTCGCAGGTTGGAACGTGACTTATGGTGTCCTCTAAAAATATAATGGTTTTGATTTTGATAGAGAGTCCACAAGAGACAAGAGGCATACAGTTGTCAAAACGGGTTTTCTCTATTATTATATTCTTCTCTAAATCTAATTTACCAGTTGTAAAGAATGTTCAATGTATGGCTTTGTTAAAAGATTAAGAGTCCAACAACATTTATTAGGAACATGCGCCTCACCGTTTAGCAAACTCAACAACCCGTTATAGCGCCTTATCCGACCAAACTAGGTTAACAACATATAAAGTATCATTATTATCTATCAATAAAAATAAACATTTTATTTATTTACAGATAGATGACATTTGCACCAGAGATGAATTGTATCAGTTTCTTACAGTTGAGAAATTGTTTTCGATAAAATCCACTGGAAACATTTCGGACTCGCTAATCAAACAGGTCATCTTTACTTTTGCGTGGTCATTGGTAGATTATCCGAATGCTACACAATTGCGACGCATTGTTGCTGATAACATCGACCATGAACCCAGTCCCACAGTCGTCATGCAATTTGTTGTCATTAAATATTTAATACGTAGAAATGATAATTTACGAAATTTTCTGTTTTTCGTTAAAAAAATCGAAAATGCATCCCTAATGATGAAAATAAAGTTAAATACATCTGACACCCTGCAGATATATACCGCGAAGTCTAGTTTTTCAGAATTGACTCAAGATGAAGACCGTGATTTCTTTATAGATTTTATGCCGATCTATGATCTTAAGTTAACTATGACGGAAATGTTTATTGAGAATTCAGTTGATGTTGAGAATCCTTTCTGTGACTCTGTTCTTATTGAATGTACTTACGATGACGAGGTTGCAGGAACCGAACGATATCTACGTATCGATGACGTATTGTGTAGGAACGATTTAACAGATGATGACTACCTGGGATATCAGCTAGATGTCGAAAGTACAGTCGCTACTTTCGTTACATACATTGGTGTTTGTCTGTCAATTTTCTTCCTGGTTGTATCTATTGCTGTACACAAGAAGATTGGGTTGACAAGATCAGTACCAGGGAAAAACGTTGAAAATTTGTCCATCGCTTTAATTCTTTCTCATATTCTGTTTGTAACGGGCATTGGGGCTAACGATTATCAAGTGGTCTGTTTAGTTGTTGGTATCCTGCTTCACTATACATGGTTGACAGTGTTTGCCTTTATGACCATCACAAGTGTCTCTATTGCTAAGAATATTCGAAGCATGGTCATAGCAAACGCGGGCTTCATAGAAGACACCATTCGAACAAAGCGTGAGCTTACAGCAGCTGGGCTTTTCCTACCGTTGATAGCAGTAGTCCCTTCTTGTGTTATGGAATACATGGATATTACACCATATGCCCCTGAATATAAAGGAAAGGTATGTTTCCCAACAGCATATCCCGCTAACCTTTTGTTCGTTGCCGGTCCTATCCTTACCTGTATAGTGATTAATGCTGTCTGTTTGATCATGGTCATAGCTTTTATTTATCGGCATACAAATGAAACAGAGGATATGCAGAAATCTCAGTCATACCAGCAAATCAATGTATACATCCGCATGAGTACCCTTACTGGTGTATTCTGGGTAACTGGTATCATAGGAGCAGCATTTGAAAGCGAGGCTGTTAATTATATTTTCATCGTTATTTGCAGCTTACAAGGTTTCATGATTGCGTTATGCAATCTTACTACATCCAAGGTCATAAGGGATATCAAAAAACTCCTTACACCAACAGACTCAACCAAAACACCAATGTAAACAAGACAAAGGACGTTTATTTCACTTCATGCATCTTACACAGTCGGGGTTCAGACATATTCTCCTGTTATTTCAATGAGCTCAAAATAATCTCTTACATTGAGCGTGCATAACGTACATGGTACATTTGTATGAACATGGTTAACATTAAAATATACAAGTCATATTAAAATTACCCAGTATGAAATCATTTGACATTTTTACGTTATGTGAGGTACATTAAGAAGTATGAAATCACCTGCTACCCAGGTCGCAAAAGATTAAATACTCATCTGACAATGAAATATCAAAATCGTGTGATGTACGTTAGCGAATGTGAAATCACATGTTCCACAAACAATAGTAAATAGTCATGGGACGTTTAAGCCACGTGATGTACGTTAAAGAATATGAAAACGCCTCTGCTACAAAAAAAAAAGTAAATAGTCATCCGACATTTAGTTTCTGTGATGTACGTTAAACAATGTGAAATCACACGAGCCACAAAAAATAGTAAATAGTCATCTGATATTTAAGTCACGTGTAGTAAATAGTCATCTGATATTTAAGTCACGTGTAGTAAATAGTCATCTGATATTTAAGTCACGTGTAGTAAATTAAAGCGATTTAAAACATCAAATATTTATTTCACATTATGCACATAACTGTATGACATCATACCTCACTAAAGTCACGCGAACCACATTCACCAGTTTTAAGTCTTCTCACATTAAAGTCGCTTGGACATGTTTTTACGAGAATAAAATGTCACCATATTGTTAGTAAGAAATTAAATTGACCTGAAACATCCAAAAACAATTAATAACAATAATTTGACATAGCGTTCATGAAAAAAAAAAACACATTTTGCTTGTCCAAAAGATAAATAATATCATATTTTTGTGTGAAAAATAATTCTGTAAATTTCTGTAAAAATTCTATAATAAACTCGCCCCTACTAAAGTTTAAATAGACGACTTTTTTTATGGTTTATATACTAGAATGCAAGCAACAGCTAAGAATTGTGAAATAATACACAAGTATAGGAGATATTGCACACTTTAATTCTGGGAAGGTCAATGAGCCCAAAAACAACATTTGTATTCAAAGACCTTCTGGTATTGGATACCAAAACCAGTGTCCCTCCAAACAATCTTATATCACAGGAGCTCCAAAGTGTTCTACCAATCCTCTTTATCAAAGTTTTAACTTCTATTTTTACAGCTGTCAAAATGAGTCTCCATAAATGTCATGATACCTGCTTTTCTAGTTGTGGCGTTAATCAAGATGTAGATATTTGAAAAATTAGAAAGACTTGCTGTGGACATTAATCTATGGATCTCAGTATGATTCTAACAGCAGTAAAACATTGGATTTCTCTACCTTATATACCACCATTCCACATACACTACTAAAATACAGAATTAAAGAATTGATTGAGCGTTTCTTCTCAAAAAAGAATGCAGAACAAATGTATCATTATTGGTAGAGACAAGTCTTACTTTGTCAGAAGCCATTCAAAATCCAATAATAAAAATAAACACGACGAGATCATTCAAATGTTAGATTTTTTTAATCGACAACATCTTGTCCTGTTTGGTAGACTGGTGTTTCAACAAAAGATTGGTATTCCAATGAGTTCGAATTGTAATCCGCCATTCGCCATTTTTTTTCTACATGCTTATGAGGTAGATTTCCTTGAATGGTTTCTCTAGAATAAAGATAGAAAATTAGCCCAGACCTTTAATTTCAACTTCCGCTCTATGGATGATGTTCTGCCACTGAACAATTCTCGATTCAGTGATTATCTACATCGCATGTATCCAAATGAGTTTAAGGATACTACTGATACTCAAAAGTCTGCTTCTTTTCTTGACCTTCACCTTGATATCGACAACGGAGGATGATTAGAAACAAAATTGGACGACAAACGGGATTACTTCACTTTTCCAATAGCCAACTTCCTCGTCATGAGTAGAATATTCCAGCATCACTAGTGTATGGAGTTTACATTTCACAACTCTTACGTTATTCTAGAGCTTGTACCATGTACAGTGATTGTCTGGGAGGTGCTCAGCTGCTGACACAAAGCTACTCAAACAAGGCTATGTTGCTTCTAGGTTAAAGAAATCGCTTCAAATAATCTACTGTCGCCATTGCAACCTGGTTGACAGTTACGAAATATACATATCTCAAATGATAATGGATCTTTTACTTTTTACATATATATTTTCTTTCCTCTATCACTGCCAAGATTTTAACCGGACTTGACTGTATATATGAGTACTAGTAACACGACGGGTGTCTTATAAGAAGCAGGAATTGCTTACCCTTCGCGAGCACATGAGTTATCTCCCGGTTTGTTGGTGGGGTCGGTGTTGCTCATCTTTTCAGTTTTTTGTGTTGTCCTATTATGTGTCTTTACGTTCTGAGTTGTGATGTCCGTTACGATTTCCGCATAAAAACGATGTTTAGTTCGTCATTACCTCCAGTTGTTTTAGGAGGACTCATACTATTTGAGTAGAGTGGTGTCCAATACTATTACGTTGTGTTTTTGTTTTTTTTCCATCGTCTTGTGTACGCTATGTTGCCAGTTTCTCTGCATTGTCTATTTTTTTATTGTCCCTTCGGTGTTCTCTAACGTTTATTCATTATTCATTCAGAGAGCCGTGCAATAATCAACTACCTTAGATGTGATAATGCATGGCTTCATGCTACAAATCATCTATACCACGGTTTTCCGAGTTAAACGGATAAACAATCTCACGCTTTTCCGGGGTATAAATATTACTTATTACCCGTTTGTATGATTATTGCACTGTATTTATGATTTGCCATTGTGTTGTACTCTATAACATAAGATAGTAGATGATTGTATGTTTGTTGTATTGTATCCAAGATTTGTTATTGTGCTTTATTGTGTAGATCTTGGTATTTGATTCTTAATGTCGTTGTTTTGTATCCAAATTTTGCCCCTTGTGGTGTTATGGGTTAACTCCACTTTTAACAATATATTAGCTATATCGTGGCGGTCAATTGTATTGGTGGATGGAACCGGAGTACCCGGAGAAACCCACCGACCTGCGGCAAGTCACTGACAAACGTTTTCACATAATGTTGTATCAAGTACACCTCGCCATGAGCCAGGTTCGAACCACCCCTTATGGAATTGTATATTCGGCGTTGGTATTGTTGCATTGTATTTAGGTATATGTTGTGCAGTATAATGAACGATCATTTCATTAAATATTTAACTTGACAGCCTGCATTTGCATGTAAAAAGTTTTAAGAAATTCACAAATTTTTATGTCAAAACCAACATAATTTGATGTTAGCTTTTAGGTTATTGTGCTTAACGGCATCTTTGACAATATTTCAGTTAATTTATGGCGCTCAGATTTATTGGTGGAGGAAACCGGAGTAACCAGACAACCAGAGAAAACCACCAACCTGCCGGAAGGATACACCTCCCCATGAACGGGATTCGACGTCACAACTTTAGTGGCGATAAGCACTGATTGCACAGGTAGTTGTAAATCCAACTATCATACGATTACGATCACTAAGAATAATCTGATTTTGGTTCATGTCAAAAGACAAAAAATAAAAACCAAAAGCATAGCCAACCCAAGAGCATGTACTCAATTAAATGAAAATATAGCTCCTAGTTATGTCCCTTGGTACGTGTTTTTTTTTTTTATTTGAGGAAAATCTGTCGAAATATCTAATCTAGATAGTAGATGCATAGTATAGGTTTGTTGTTGTTTGTTTTTTATTATCAGGGAACGATCAGTTGGGCTAAAACTTTTCTGAAAAAATAATTTCATGGTCGAAATTTAAGGAAAAATATTAATTCACCTGAATAATGGAAAAAATCGTCTTGGGTTAAATTTTAAGACAAATTACCAAAAAAAAAAAAAAGAACAAACCTGATTTTTGTTTCGTGTGAAAAGCAATTGTTCATCCGCTAAAAAATAAGTGTTCGATTCCATATATGAAGATCTAAGTTGAGTGTATTGTTGTGAGATATATACTCTCAAAAAAAAAGCAAACGCAACATGTGAAAAAATATAATTTACTTCAAATTTTCAACTTCATATTGAATACAGAAATAAGCATTACATTACACTGAAACTTGGCACACTGGTTGTTCAGATTTGAAAGTTCATCAAAATGTCAAACTTTATCACATTAAAGTCCATAGCATTCAGATGACGTCACTTCAAAGTCAATATCTGTTGTGCCCACCATTAGACTGTTACACAGCATGGACACATCAGCAGCCCAAGATCGCTGCATCCAAGTACTTCACCTGAGAAACCCGACCGCGACAGCAAGAGAAACAGCATGAAGTGTCCCAGGTCTCCGATGAATATCGGGACAGACAGTCAGAAACCGTCTCCGTGAAAACGGTTCACACGCTAGACGTCCTTACTTTGGCGCAGTACTGATACGTCGGCATCGACTTGCAAGGGTCCCATGGTGCAACAGAGTAAGGGGCTGGGATCTGCAAAACTGGAGGCATGTCTGGTTCAGCGATGAATCAAGATTCATGCTGCAGAAAAGAGATGGCTGTACACGTGTCTACAGACGCAGGAATGAGAGGTTCACAAGGAACTGCGTCCTTGAGGTCGACAATTTCGGCGGAGGAAGTGTGATGATGTGTGGTGCCATATCCCACGCCCGAAAAACTCACCTGGTGCACTTCTCCGGCAACCTTAATACCACTCGATACAGAGATGAGGTTTTAACACCACACATGCTGCCGCAATGAACCTCCGTAGGGAAGTTTTTCAGCACGACAACGCTCGGCCGCACACAACTCGTGCTACTGTTGACTTTCTAGCCAACCCGAACGTAAGAGTGCTCCCTGACCGTCTAAGTCACCAGATTTGAACCCAATAGAACATTTATGGGATGATTTGGATTGACGCGTGCGCAGTCGTCAACCAGCGCCACAAACTCTGCAAGAACTGCAGCAGGCTTTTGAGCAAGAATGAGGGAGAAATCCGCAAGACCGTATTCGTTTGATTGATCGAGTCTATGCCGAGACGGGTTTAGTTTATAATTATTTTATTTGATCAATGATACAAAGAGGATCAGACACAAGTTTTACCAACTTATGGAGTCTTCTCCTATATATACAGTCATTATTACATTATATTGAGAATGCACAAGAAAACAAGAAAAATACAATTTTATCATAGCTGAAAATAGTAAACGAATAAAAAGAAATGAGGAAAAAGTAGGTGTGTGTGTGTGTGTGTTTGGATGCTGGATTGTGATTGGTTAGTATATTAAACGATTAGAAATCGTTTAAACCTTTTAATGAATCGAAAAACTGAATCAAAAATAAAGCAATTATCTGCATAACTTAAGGTTTCACTTCCTGATGTGAGTAGGGAAATATTGATCGATTGAGACAAATCGCTTATGCTCAGAAGCAGATCATTTCATATTTCAGAATATTTGGTACAAACAAAAAAGAAGTGTTTCGCATCTTCTTGGGGAGCACCGCAGCTACACGCTGGGCTAGATAAAATATGAACCTTGTATAGATCATGGTTGAGGAAAGAAGCTGTACATCTAAGTTGTGTTAGGATCACGTTTAACTTTCTAGGGCCATAGTAATACAGTTTGGGAACTGAGATCTTATTTGATTGGCTGTTAAGACGAATAGCGTTTTTGAATTTGGATAATGAATCTAATTTTCTGATTGCAATGTCAAGTTTGTTCCATTCTTTAACTGTGGAAGGAATAAATGACGAATTGGTTAAAGAGAGTCTACAGAAAGGAACTATTAAATGATCGCCATTTCGCAAAGGGTATATAGTAGTACTCTGAATAGTTGGGGGAACAAGACTACGCAAGTATTCGGGTGCCATTCCACATTTTATATTAAAAAATAATTGGAGTTTTCTGCGATATCTTCGGTCTGATAGTGTTTCCCAACCTGTCTCAGCATATAAATACTCCGATTTTGTAAAAATGGGTAGACCTGTTACAATTCTGGCAGCGTCTAATTGAAGTTTTTCTAATTTGTCTGAATAGCCAATACCACAATTATCCCAGACTTCACAAGCGTATTCAAACAGGGGACGAATGTAGACTAAATACATTTTTTCTAAGTTGGATCTATTTAGACTGAATTTTAATTTCCGTAATATACCTAAATGTTTGGTTATATTTGTTATCATATTGTCTAAATGGTCATTCCATTTTGCATTTTGGGAGAGGATAACTCCCAGATGCGTGTGACTAGTAGATAAAGGGATACTTTTGCCATTAAAAGAAAATTCGATGTTGTCTATGTTACCGGTATTAGAGAAAAACAAGATTTCTGTTTTTTCGGGATTCGTCAGCAAATAATCTACTCAACGATATAAGTTTTTCTCCTATATCATTTATATATATAAGAAACATGAGGGGAGCCAATACCGACCCTTGGGGTACACCAGCTGAGACAGGTTCGAAACTTGACCAAGAGTTTTTATTAATTACTTTTTGCCTTCTTTTGAACAAATAGTTTTCGAACCATTTTATTAACTTCCCTTGAATTCCGTATGAATTCATTTTGTGAATAAGACCTTTGTGCCAAACCTTGTCGAAAGCTTTAGAAAAATCGCAAAAGACGAAGCAGCTAAATTCTTTTTTTTCTAGAGAGTTTAAGATCGAATTGTATAGTTCTAATAGTTGATGGACAGTGGAGTGTTTTGGCAAAAAACCCGATTGGTATTTATATATGAGATTGTTATTAACAAGATGATTGTAAACATGTTTATAAACTATTCGTTCCATTAATTTACCTACACAACTTATTAAAGATATCGGGCGATAATTGGAGGGTAGGGATGTGTCACCCTTTTTGAAAATTGCAATAACATGAGCACTCTTCCAATTAGAGGGGTATTTGCTCTGTTGTAAAGACTTATTAAATATTATTAGAAGGGGCTTTGCAATTTTCTCAGGAGAAATTTTAAGCATTTTATTACTTATTTTGTCTGGTCCGTTGCTTTGTTTGGGTCAAGAATTTGAATAACATCAATAATTTCGTTCTCTGTTATATGTATTTCGTGAATAATATTATTTGTTTTTGAGTCAAACTGTGGGAGAGTAACATTTTCTTCGTCCAGTTTTGATATTGAGCTAAAATATTTATTCAATAACTCACATTTGTCCGAATCGTCATAAGCAATATCATCAATATTTTGATGATTAATTGAATTCCGGAGCGGGGGTATACAATAATTTCCTTTGTTAGATTTGATTAACATCTTCATTATTTTCCAATACATTTTGGGGTTTGAAGAGTTATTTAATAAAAAGTTGTCTAAGTTATTTTCAAATTTCTCCTTTGCTATTTTTTTCATATTATTTACCTTATTTCTTTGTTTTTTATATTTAATAATGTTGTTTTCGTTTTGAGATTTTAATAATTTTTTTCTAAGCCGGTCACGTATGCGTATTTCTTTCCGTATATCGTTACTGAACCATGGTTTGTCTTTTTCGCGTATCAATATTGTTTTTGAAGGGATACATGCACTTGAGATTTGAAGGAAAATTTTTGAAAATTCTTCACACATATCATCTACATCATCAAGATTACAAAGTTTTTCATCCCAATTTATATCAGTTAGCATCTGATTAAATCTAACAAAATCAGTTTGGTCATATAACCAGATTTCTCTTGTAAATGATTTTGAAGTAGCTTTTGGGCATTTAATTAATGCAATTGCTGCATCGTGGTCGCTTATATGTCTTGGTATCTGCAGTACATCAGAATAATTACAGTTCAAAGTATCGCTTAGAATAATGGGGTCTAATAAAGTACTAGTATTACCACTTATCCTGGTGGGTTTGTCAATCACATTCTTAAGATTAAAAATATTCACAAGGTCAATAAGTTTGTTGTTATTTGAACACAATAGATTTGAATTCAGATCGCCCGTAATAATGATGTTTTCATTTACCTGAAGGGCCAACTCGATTGCGTATATTAATCGTGTCCAGTAATCAATATCTGTACACGGAGGTCTATATGTATTACATAATAAAAAAGATTGACCTTTGGATCGTATTTCAACCCACATAGTTTCGTCAAGATTGTTTTCTAATTCGGATTTCCTACTTATAGAGATATCATTTTTCGAATAAATGAGGAGCCCACCACCACTATTTGAACGGTCTTTTCTATGGATAATATTCGGAAATGAATCGAGAGTTATGTCACTATCGTTTATTTGGTTATTAAGGTGTGTTTCAGTTACAACTAATATATCGAAATCATTCAAAGAGTTTTCAAGGAACTCCATTTTATTTCTAATACTGCGGATATTAATATTACACAACGAAATACATCTATCAGTATGATTGTTTTCCGAAAGTGACTGTGATAATTCGTGTGGACCGGGATTAGATTCGATATTTCCGACAAGTAGTATGAAATGGAGTGTAAAAAGTAAAAACAACGCATTTACATTTGGATTTAGACCCTGGAGCAAGAGAAGGCAGACAAAAAAGAGAGAGCATCGGAGGTTAGTTCTAAATATGTTCAAATAAGTATCAGTCCGAGTAACAGAAGGTCCACACAGTCTGCAAGTGTGAGAATGGAACATGCCTATAGCCGCTCTGTATTCTTCCAAACTATAACCCATTGGGCTTTAGGTTAGAAGACAGCAAAGAGCAGAGATAGACCCGTCCCACTTCCACATCAAAACACACACCGCAGCATCCACACACAAAATTAGATGGGTCCGTGCTGTGTTATAGGCTAATGGTGCTCACAACATATATTGACTTTGAAGTGACATCATCTGAACGCTATGGACTTTAATGTGATAACGTTACCATTTTAATTAACTTTAAAGTCTGAACAACCAGTGTGCCCTATTTCAGTGTAATGTAATGGTGTCATCCTGATTATCCCACTTTCTAAAATTAAATGTATAAAAAGGTAAATATTTTGTGGGACAATGTGGTAGAAGTGTGTGGGACAGTTAGGAATGATAAATGTGGGACAATTTAGAAATTAACAGTCAGTTGTTATTATTGTATAATTGTTATATTTACAATGTATTAATTAATGTGTTGATTAATTATTTCCTTGTTGGAACTGGGAGAAATGAAAAAGTAAAATCATTTTTTTTATACTTTAATAATGCATTCTAATATAAAGTAACAATACAGTTTGACAACTAAACATTTCATGCACAATAAAGCAAGCTAGCAAGCATCCTCAACTCAATAATATAATAAATTGAAGTCGCTAATATCAACAGAAATTTAGAAAAAAAAGAAAAAAAAAAGAAAGTTTTATTTTGATACTTTTATATGAATTATTTACCTTCAAAATGTATTAAATAGGATTAAAAAGGGAAAAAGGTATAAATTTATAAATATTTTTTTTTAATGAAAGATACATTTGATAAATTATTAATTTTGTTTTGTTTTATTTAAAGTTCAGTTTAATCTTTTATGTAAACAGGATTAAGTCTGTTTATTTAACAATTACATTGGTATGGAAAACTTATGTGGGACAATCAGACCTATACATGTGGGACAATCAAAACTAATGAATTTCAAAAAGTGGGACAGTCAGGATGTAACCATTGTAATGCTTATATCTGTATTTAAAATGATGTTGAAAATTTGAAGTAAATTATATTTTATCACATGTTGCGTTTCATTTTTTGGAGAGTATATGTATATATTACTCTGGTGTCGAGGTCTCGGGTGTCTCAATGAGTTAGGTAGTTGGATTACATATCAACTCATACAAGCCTATCACCAATACGGCGTGGGTTCGCGCCCGGCTTTGTAAATTACAAAGAAGGGTGCACTCGACTCGCAGCCGCAAGTGATAAAATTTACTAGTTGCTTGCCCATGGTCGCTCTCCGGGTACTACTTCTTCTTCCACCACTAAAACTGGTCGCTGAAATATTGCTGAAAGTGGCGTTAAACACAATAAATCAAATCATTACTCTGGTGTAGTCTGTGTTATATTTCTATTGTTTTTGTATTGTTTTAACATCGTTTTCCCCCATATCAATGCTATTGTATGTATAGTCGTATGTATTATGATGACATCATGGTTGTATTATATTGAGATATTCTCCGTTTTAATTACTACCTGGTTTATTAGACATATTTGTACATGCCCTCTTTCTATTTGAACAATACAATTGCATTGACTGAATAATTTTATTTGCTAATATATGGAGACTGGTTTTTTTTGTTTTTTTGTTTTTTTTTTGTCTTTCCAGTCTCTTCCAATACGTACCTAATAATAATTATTCCAGAAACGAGATGTCCGAACTAAATAATCCATATACGGTATTTTTTATATATAATCTCGATAAACTTCAATATGTCAATTCACAAGACACTTGTACAACAATTTAAATAGTACAATTTAATTACAAAATATTGTTATTGCATTTTTAAATGTAATCATCTTTATTTTAATAAACGTAGTATCAACAGCATAAATGTCGAAGATAGAAAGTTAAAATCTCCGACAGGCAAATACTCAAGATAACATAAAAAGTAATTTTAAAAACGGACACATGAAAAACAAATGGAAAACCAAATAGCAAGGTGGACTATTTTCGTAGTGATGGCCATCTTACTAGCATCATTTCTCTTAGAGAGGCCGTTCTGGCCCATGAATCTAAATTAACCCCCTCCCCCTGGTCTCTTTGTATGGAAGTGCCATTACCAAGCTGGCATAGTGGGCGACCATGAATATGAGTGTTAGGGGTTCGATTTTGCCTATGTTTCCGCGAATTCATATTTTTGGAGAATTTTATTAGTATTTTTTGGATTTTTTTCACAGAATTGGGGGAAAAACATTAAAAATAACAATTATTTTCTTGGAATTTTGAAAAGAAATTGCATTATATATTAGCACACAGTGGATTATACGATGTAATGTTCAATATCTTCAATAACACGCGCAAATGTTGACTACTTACCCTACCGTTGTATCTGAGCCCAACGCTTGTTTTAGTGGAGTTCGTCCTTAGTTTTTGTGTAGTGTTTTGTAGACAATGGTTTGTCCTTTTTTCCGTTTTCTTGGCATTTCTTCGATTTACGACTTCCGGTTCCCCCCTTGGGTATCTTAAACTTTTCATAGATTGTTAAAATCGTTAAAGCACAAAAATATAATGAACGGGATCGTTAATGTTTTAAAGCAAGTGAAAGTGTTAGAATATTGTACTTTTGAAAAATTAATATTGACAATTCTCTTTGAAAATATTGTAATTTTGAAATTTAATCTGTGTGTTATATGAATTGATATTCCATGAATTAAATGTTATATGTATAAAATATTGAATGTTTTTGTTATTTTTATCAAATAAACAGAATTTTGGGTTAGGCTTAAGATTAGATTTATGGTGTTTAACGTCATTTTCAGCTACTGAACCCAATGTTTCCTATTTGTTAAATTGACGTCATCACTTCGAAAATGTGACGGTCGCTACCATAGCTTGTCGTAAACATTTGCCGGTCCTTTCCTCGTTCATGACTTATCACTGGGTTTGTAACTAGATTAACATGAAGGGTGCCACTAGTGGAGCATGAACTGTTTACCCTTCCTGAAGACATGAGGAGTTCACCCTCAGTTTTTAGTAGGGTTCGTGTTTTTGTAGATCGTGCTTTGTCCTTTTGTCCTTTTTCTTTTGACCATTGTATTGTCTGTCCTTCTTCGATTTGTGGACTCTGATTACCTCCCTTTGGTAACGTCTAGCAGCTCTTCTTTCAACAATATTTCAGTCATATCGTGGCGGCCAGCTTTATTGATGGAGGGAACTGGAGTACCCGGAGAAAACAACCGACCTGCCGCAAGTCACCGACAGATTTTATCAAATATTGTTTTAGAGTACACCATGCGATCACGACCACGACGGCCCCTTTCAATATTGTGTGGTGTGTGCTATGATAAATGTCGGGTAAGGTTCAGGATAATAGACAGGACAACTGTTAGTGTAAAGGTCAGGGTAAGGGAATTTTATTGACAATTTGGACAATATATTTCATCAACCATACCGTGATTGTTAGATTTATTGGTAGAGGAAGTATATGTTATCTGGATGTGAATTGATTGATACCGAATATATCAGCCTGCCGAGCCAGAATATGAAGTTTGTTGGTGAGTGAGCGAAGCGAACGAGTCACAAACTTCATATTCTGTCGAGCAGGCTGATATTTTTCAGTATCAATTATATTCACATTCAGATGACATGTTTATCATCCTTAAATCAACCATAAACACGGATACATCTATATTTGTATTTTACGCGGGAAAAATTACATGATTCAAAATATTCAAAATACGCTTCCCCAAAACCGTAGTAAGTTTGCAAAATATACCATTCATTTTTACAGATTTATATAAATGTTAAGATTGTTGGATTTTACCTTTAATGGGGATATTCATTTTTTTTTTATTACAAACATCAAAGTCACCCATTTTCATTAAAGGTTTTGCTTACCAATGGCGTTCCGGTTTAGAAAACATGACGGTCACAACCTCCTTTATGACGTAAAAAATTATGACGTCTGAGGAGAGGTTATCAAGAATTGTGTAAAGTACATTTTTGTAGGACGATGTTTGTTGATATTTCTAACGCGACAGTTCTTAATTTGATATATGTTTTAAAAAATAATGTTAACTAGCTAATGATGTAGATGAATTTTATTTATTTTTGCCATCTTCACAGGAATTATCGTTTAAATGTTAGGAGAATTTGGTGATAACTCCTGCTGACTGTTGATAAGTCCTGCTCAGCTCACGCGGACTTTGATACGAGTTTTGTTTATGGAGCCAGCAGGTAGATATAGCCGGAGGGCAGGATGATAAGTATATGTTATCTGGATGTGAATTGATTGATACCGAAAATATCAGCCTGTCGAGCCAGAATATGAAGTTTGTTGGCGAGTGAGCGAAGCGAACGAGTCACAAACTTCATATTCTGTCGAGCAGGCTGATATTTTTCAGTATCAATTATATTCACATTCAGATGACATTTTTATCATCCTTAAATCAACCACAAACACGGATACATATATATTTGTATTTTTTGCCGGAAAAATTACATGATTCAAAATATTCAAAATACGCTTCCCCAAAACCGTAGTTCATAAGTAGTTTGCAAAATATACCATTCATTTTTACAGGTTTATATAAATGTTAAGATTGTTGGATTTTCCCTTTAATGGGAATATTCATTTTTTTATATTACAAACATCAAAGTCACCCATTTTCATTAAAGGTTATGCTTACCAATGCCGTTCCGGTTTAGAAAACATGACGGTCACAACCTCCTTTATGACGTAAAAAATTATGACGTCTGAGGAGAGGTTATCAAGAATTGTGTAAAGTACATTTTTGTAGGACGATGTTTGTTGATATTTCTAACGCGACAGTTCTTAATTTGATATATGTTTTAAAAAATAATGTTAACTAGCTAATGGTGTAGATGAATTTTATTTATTCTTGCCATCTTCACAGGAATTATCGTTTAAATGTTAGGAGAATTTGGTGATAACTCCTGCTGACTGTTGATAAGTCCTGCTCAGCTCACGCGGACTTTGATACAAGTTTTGTTTATGGAGCCAGCAGGTAGATATAGCAGGAGGGAAGGATGATAAACCGGTATAGCCTGACAAAAGCAACTAACCTGTCGCTAGTCACTGAACAAACTTATCACAAAAGGTTGTGTCGAGTACACCGCGACGAGACCAGGAATCGGAATCACAATTTCAGTGAGACATAAAGGTAATATATATAAAAAGAAACTGAAGGGAATGAAGTGTTTGCGCTCCATTTGTGTTTGCAGATCCGTAGACGCAAGGGACCTTGTGGTGAATATTTTCTCTGGTCTTTATCACCAAACACCAAAAAAAAAAAATACCAGACTGATGCTTCCCCGATTGTTATTTTGTATATTTAAAAATGGATGTTGATGATATAACATTGTTTTTTATCCAGTTTTTGGCAATCACTGCATAGTGGTATTCTGAATTTTTCCTCCCGTGCCTCCTGTGTAGGCTATACGACCATTGTTGATGTCTTTCAAACGCTTTATGCAGCTTTATCCCTAACAGGCTACAATGTGGCATATTTGGTGGGTAATAATAGGGTTGTTACCCGCGATCGTCAATTTTTGCTTTTCATTCACGTGACAGTTTCTATCTAAGAAGGGATTTTTAAAATGTAGGTACAATTATAATAGCTATTGAGTAACCTTACTTATCTTTCTCTGGGGGATCTCTCTGAATATATTTTATACTCAATGAAAATTGACAACCATCACTCGCTTCTTTAAGAAAGATATTCCCAGTTAGCGGTGTATATAAGGAGTGGACCGGACAGTGTAGGGGAGTTTTAGGAGCAGACCAAACATGTTTTAGGACTGGTACTACAAGTGAGAGGGGGCATTTCAGGAATGGTAAAATAAATGGGGAGAGGCCCGTTTCCAGAACTGACAAGCCCAGACCCCCTTGCTAGTAATATCACAAAATATAGATCAATAGATGTTTGGGCAAAGTAATGGACACATGTGTTTATAAGCTAATTTATATATTTTTCTAAACTCAAAATTGTTATCAATACTTCATTACTCCACATCAATCAAAGTTCACTTCTGGCTACTTTGCACATTAACCAACCTTTCTATCTCCAGAAAGAATTCAGGAACGCTTTACACAATGGAAAGGAAATATGAAATAGTTTTCAGTGATATACGCAGAGCTTTTAGCTGGGTTTTGGTATAAGAGTTTACTTAATAAATTAGGAAATTTGGCAAAGATGTGTCCATGTTATTATGGGTGAAAAGGAATCTTACCGACAAATAGGAGTTGACGGTAAACCACACTCAGAATAGAACAATATTACAGCCGATGTTCACCGAGGATCAATTCTAGTCCATCTATTATTCTTAACCTTTCGTAAATTGAATTGGTAATCCTATCATGATTTGTAGATATAAGGATGCTGCTAACAATGAAGCTACTGAGCCAACAGTTCCTAATCGTTAAGTTGAAGTCAGCACTTAGAGAAGGTTTTTCGATCGCCACCGTGTCGTGGTTTACCGTTAGGGAATGTCTGTGTCTCAAATGACCACGGATTGTTCCGTTGGTCGTTATCAGAATCCGATCCTTTCCTTGTTCATATCTTAGCATTGGGTTTGTAACAATAGTAATACGACGGATGACACAGCTTACCCTTCCGGAACACACGAGTTCACCTCCGGTTGTTAATGTGGGTTCATGTTGCTCAACCTTTTGTTTTATGTGTAATGTTTTGTAGATCATTGTTTGTCCCTTTTTTCTTTTAATCATTCTATTGTCTACACTTCTACGACTTACGGCTTTCGGTTACCCCTTTGGTATCTTCATTTTTGTCTTTTTTAAAAGGGTTCGTGTTGCTCGATCTTTAGTTTTCTGTGTTGTGTTTTGTAGATCATTGTTTAAGTGGGTTCGTGTTGCTCGATCTTTAGTTTTCTGTGTTGTGTTTTGTAGATTGTTGTTTGTCCTTTTGTCATTTTTCTTTTGGCCAGTGTGTTGTCTGTCTGGTGTCGTATACTACAATAATAGTATATGATTTGTAGTATGTGATTAATCTTACTGTGTAAGCTGGCCTTCATGTGGTCAATTTGTTCAAGGGGTGTTCTAGAGTAATGCTCAATTTATTTCTTTTCAGATTTTATTTGACTTATAACAGGACTTGAGAAGAATGAAACTTACTATATCTTATCACAATGGGTTCGTTATTCCAAAATCTTACAGTGTACATGTACAACATTTTGTGATAAAGTTTGTCAGTGACTTGCGAGAGGTCGGTGATTTCTCCGGGTACTCCGGTTACCTCCATCAATAAAACTGACCGCTACGATATTACTGAAATATTGTTAAAAGTGGCGTTAAACACCATCAAACCAACCATAATCTTACAGGAGATGGTAGAAGCTAATTATGGTATAACATGTCCTAGAACGTACTGAGGGCGATACATTCTGTCTGTGTTGTGTTGTACTCACGGCACTAAAGTACGGAGTGCAAAACCTTATGCAATTAAAATTAATAATGATGCTTAGAGTATATGTTCTCGTCCAGTCTGTAGCATCTCCCATCCCGTTTCGCTATAAATAAATATAAATTATAAATACAAACTAATCGAGTTCACCCGTAACAATATCGATCATAACAGTCTATGTGAACATTCACCAATATTTCTATCAAGAGCAATTATCCCACAGGACGTCAGCATATTCCTGAATCAAACAAATGTAAGTAAGATAAGTATTGTTTTACTGCTTTGCTACCCGAAATGAATGTGAATTTTCTTAGTATGTTAACTCTATGATTTTCCCATTTAACGTCATTTGAAAGAGCTTGGCCATTTTACCGCTGTTCCATTTCACTTGTCAAAATCGATTTCTTGTGTTATTTTTAAATCATCGGATGCTATTTAAAGAGATACAAACGTCATGAATTTGACCTGTGAACAGGTATTCCCCAGCTGTAAGGCCACAACTATTGTTGTCTTCGTTAAATAATTTTTCATACATTGTCTATTAACGACAGCAATATTTACGCTATTTCTGAACATGATTGGCATGTTTAGCTATCGTCATTAAGAAAAGAGAAACATAAGGCTCACATGGAAATATAATATATCAAATAAGATCAGACATAAAACAATATTTATTCTTCATATGAAAGTTTGAAATTATTCAAAATTCATGTGGTTACCAAATATATATATTTCGTGAACATTTTGCAATATCTAACGAATAACTCATGGTTCTGAATGAGAGACATGTGAATATTTGTAGACTGTGCTCATCAACAAAAAATCGTATGAAGCGAAGCTTAAGTCCCCCCATGTGGGTTTTTTTTTTGACAAATGATCAAACGGTGTGTACACTGTCATTTGTCCTGAATCAAAACGAACTATTTGTTAGGTTAAGTTTTGTTATGGAGCCGCAATCAAAAGGAATTTACAGCGTCGCGACACGCTATAGATATTAGACCGACACAGGCCAAGATACAATATATGCACCGGCCGACAACTGAAATCATATTCTTAGTATGGACAACACCGGACACCAACTGGTACAAGCAGACCTTGCTTAATAAATATTGACATTCTGGCCTTTTCAGGTATAGCCACAAACGGACCTTCAGTTGTTCTGCATACGGCACAAATTCTTGTAGTTTTACCAACAGTAACGATTGGAAGTGTAATTACACCTTATATCAAAATGCTGGATTCTGATTTGTTAATAGCCGTGATATTTTTTTACAAATGCAGGCCTTGCATTGTGAATTTGCAGAATTTTTACATCAGTTGGTGTATTTGCATAAGATTTAACTTTTTTCATGGTATTTGCAAAATCGTATTTGCCGTTTTTACCCTTCACCGAGACGCTTGTAACAAAGTTTGTAAAACGTTATCAGTTGTGCGTTTTATGTAACATCATTCGGTAGAATTAATAGATACATCATGTTAAGTCCTGAAAACGACAAACAAAAGGTATTATTTATTTAGCCAGTGTTCTAAATAATATTCGGTGTAATTAAACAGATATATCATGTTTGGGAGGGGTATTTGCGAAAAATACCAGTCTTGAGACTAAATTTCCCTCGCCATTCGGGTCGGGAAATGTTTCGTCTCTCGACTGGTATTTGTCGCAAACACCCCTCCCAAACATGATATATCTGTATATAGTACATGTAGACGTTGCACCTGAGGGTGGTGATTTATGCTGATCATTTTTCGCCTTTTCTTTGATTTTTCCATTACCATAAAAACAAACTACTTTTCTACATTGATTACAAATAATTCCACTTTCAAGAACATAATTTCCTTGACTCTGAAAATATTCTATTTGTTTCTCAGTTATTTTCGTGGTTTTGCCTTTTTTATGTTGATGGCATACACAACACTTAATTTTCATTGTTGCTGTAGTAATTACACACGGACATATTTATGTTTTGGTCGACATTGTATGGAATAACTTACTGTTTATGTTTGTAAAGTTTTGCAGAATGTAATTGTAAACAAACTCACTGTAATAGGAAGTATCCTTTGATATACATAAGGACCGGGCATAATACTATAAATATAAACAAGGTAAATATAATTCATGCCAACTGGTGTATTTGCTTAGCTTTCATAAAGCCAAGTGCTCACCAATTATTTTATTTTGACCAAAAATATAAAATTTATAAGCAAAAATAAATACAGCTGTTGACAAGACTCGATCCCATAACAAAAATCACACTTCACTTCGCAATTATATGACATCGACCCATCATACCGATTGAGCTACCAAACTCATACTAAACGTGGCGAAATTACATATGCATATAAATTCAATTCAAATTCAAAATTTCATTGTCATTAAACAATACAGTTTGTGACAATTATACAAATAAACATGTAACAAAGAGAACATAAAATCGACATTTTCAAGTAAATATGTTATAGGGAGTCCCCTGTCCTCAGTTCTAATGACTTTTTTTTTAAAAGGAACCCAGTTTATTTACTTGAGATGGTGTTGATGGGTTTAAAATATATGAAAGTTTTTCTGATTCTGATAAGTTATTAAAAATTTGATTTTCGTTGTTCAAAATGTTTAAAAAAGAAGACCTCAATTCAGAATTTATCGTGCAATGTAAAAGAAAATGTTTCTCGTCATCTATACACTTACACACTGAACATAAACGTTGCCCTCTGGGAATATTTAAATGTCTCCCCTTTTCTATTAATAGGTTGTGTTCACTAATTCTAAGTTTTGTTATTAGCTTTCTGTATTCAAAATTAGATATAGATAAGTAACTTTTCCAATGATAAATTTTGCTTTAAATTTGAGAATAAATATAATTTACTTTTTGGTCTAATTTTGAGAGCTTATTATTTATTAAATTTTCATAATAAAATTTTAGTGTTGATTTTACATATTTCTTGGGTAGTTTTACTTGACTTAGACTAGTAGTATTTTGGAGCTGTAAGATATCAAGACCTGTCTCATCAATAATACTCTTTGCATATGAAAACCTTGAGAATCTAAATTTTGGCAAAGTAAAAAGGATTCTTTATCTCATAGGTAAGTGTCCTGTGCGTTTTTTTTTCTAAAAGTTGATTTTTTTATATCTAGGACCTTGACAACCAAACTCAATTTTTGTGGAGGGTTAAAAGACATAAAGACGATTATTAAAAACCATACTTCGTGTTGGTTGTGGAGGTGCTTCATGGGGGATTCCTTGTTCCAAGTGGCTGAAATCCTTGGAAAATGTACAAATTACGATTTTGTTGGTTTTTCATGGTAGTTTTTCTCCGTTTTAATGACCATAATATATGACAATTGTACACAAAAATGTCGAACAGTATTTTTACTTCTTAAATTCA
>MJUT01063515.1:52781-64258 GCA_002080005.1 Gigantidas platifrons
CTGTACATCTAATATTATAGTATAACTAACCAATCTTTGTGATATCTGTATATAAATAATAATAATGTTATTGTCAAATAAACATCCATACATGTTTGTGACCAGAAAAACAAAACAAAAAACAACAACAACAAAAAACAATGTAAACAAGATATCTCAATTTATCATGAACAAAATTAAGAGACTTCTGTCCTCAGTTCTAATGACTTTATTATGTAGAAGCCTATAATTTTTACATGAACTGTAGTTGTAGGATTAAGAAGATAAATTGGTTTTTGCTCACTGGAAAATTGCATAAAATTTGGGTTTTCATTTGCAAGAATTTCAAATATATCTGTTCTCAATTTACTGTTTATAGTACATTCCAATATAAAGTGCTCTTCATCCTCAATTTTATTACAGGTTTTACAAAGTCTGAGTATTCTAGGTATTTTGCAATATCGTCCTTTCTCTATTTCAAGATTATGGTCCCTAATTCTAATCTTAGTAAAGCATCTTCTGATATCAGAATTATATAAATAAAATGATCTTTCCAAATTTAATTTGAGTTTTTTATACAAGAACATTTGACTATTTTCATTAAAACTTTTGATTTTATTTTCGCACATTTGTCTATATTTGTTTTTTAATTCCCTTTTAATAAACGGTGTTAGTGACTTCACTTCCTTCAAATTGTTACAGTTAGAAATTTTATCAAAAATGTGTTGGTCCGAAGTTATATTTTTGACAAATGTAAACCATGAATAAGTGCCCTGTGAATCAAGAGATTTTGATAATATTAAAGCTTCTTTTAACAAAGGATTTACATTATCAGTGTGGAGCCGAGCTAGATATAAAATTGACTGTGTCATTATCAAATGATCCATGGGTCACCTTCCCAGCTCTGCTCTTACTCCAATATTTGAGGATGTCTGTTTGGCTCCTAAAGTGAACTTACAGAAGTTCAAGTGAATCCTCTCGCAAGGTGTTTTATCAATAAAAGTAAAATGATCAATCTCTTTGTTACTTATTTCTGCTCTACGCTTGGCTCTATAATATGTCAAATATCTATCCATAAAAGATATTTCAGCGATATAACACTGGTTGAACCAACTGATCAAAAAGATTATTTGAAACTTTGATTGGAATATTCCCTAATGAAGCTACTCTAGATTTAATAGAAAACAAAACTTTCTGAGCCTTTTTAGCAAGATCTTCCAAACTGTGATTAAGATTTCCATTGCTTTTGATAAGTGAACCTAAAAATTTATATTCTGATACATTTTGGATCATATTTCCTTTGAAGTTAATGAATGATGTATTGCTACTAATGTTACGTTGTTGTAGGACCATAGTTTTTGTTTTTTTTAACATTTACAGTTAGTTGCCAGTTGTCACAAAAATCACTAAGTTTGTCAATACTGTTTTGTAGGCCCTCTTTGCTCTCCGATATAACAATAAGATCAGCTGCAAATAATAATGACCCAATGTTAGAATTAACAAGCTTAGGAGGTTCTGACTCGACTGAGTTAAAATTAGCCTCCATTTCATTTATATAAATATTAAAAGGAGTGGGGCTTAGGGAATCCCTTAGACTAAACACCATTTCCGAAGTCCATTTATAGAATATTTGTAATTGTATATGCTTTTTTTCATATTGTGTTGAACAATAAATCATGAAGCATGTAAGGCGACAGAAAGTAAGGGTAGCAGCATAAGTTTGTTTGTTTGTTTGATGGTGTTTAAGATTCGAACTCACAACACCAATTGTGATGAACATTTCTGGTACCTAATTCATGTAGAGCAACAGAAAAAACGTTAACAGTTTAAGCTCTGATGACACCATTAAAACGACCTTTGTTTTCAGAAAATTTGGTATTTTTTTTGTGTGTGTGGACTTTTTGAAATTGTAGATTGAGCACAAAGTACGTACATTGTCGTAAGAGTTATCTTTCTTATGTGTTCTATCTCCCCCCCCCCTTAGTACAGCCAAATTTGGCTAAGGTCACCTGTGCCCAGGATTTGAAACCATTAATTTTAAAAATAGCAAAATGACCGCTGGGGGTATGCTATCCTTTGGGACTAATAGTCCACCATAAGATGTACCGACGTAGGCATATAATTAGGAGCACAACACCCGCCATTTCTGCATTAACCTTCATCAGGTACGTTCATAGTGTAATGAAATAACAAAGGTGATAAACGATGCCAAAACTATTTAATACTTGTAATGTCAGAACATACAGACAACAACACAAATGGAAGTAACTCTAACATTTCTACCGAATGTAAAGTGTTCATTCTAGACTTACAAAGTTCACATCGTTACACTTTCCCCTCCCTACATTTAAGGCTAACCTCGAATCCAACAATTTTCAAAATGAAAAGTAATTTACAATTACAAAGTAAAAATTAAATGTAAACTGATTGGACGGTTTCTAAACTATTCGTAATACTGTTCTAATAATATAATCACGGCCAATTAATTGAAAATTGTTTTAACATTAATTTTCTTCCTCTTCACTACATGAGTCCATAACAAAGTTATTATATCGGGCTGGCATTCTTCTCTGTCTTTTTGGTCTCGTCATATTTCGATTGTCATTCTCCTTTGGAGTTGAGGTATAAAGAGGTTTAACGTTCTCTATTTCAGCAAGACCTTAATTTGTTTCGAGGGTCCCTTGGGTATCCTCGCTCCCCTTGATTTCTTCAATATTTACAGACTTCTGTGTATGCGTTTTAGTGTTCTGCTTGAGGGGCCTTTGGGCTCCCTCTCTTTCTTTTACATTTTCATTACTTAGTCTGAGTGGTCCTTCTTGCTGGCCTCTCCCATTCTCTATAAAGGGCCTATGGGCACCTTTTAACTGCATTGGAATCTCATAGAGGGGCATAGGGGTTCCCTCTCTGCCTCCCCTTTTCTCTCTGTAGGGACTGTGTTCCCTTGTTCTCACTTGGTTTTCAAGGAGGGGCTTGTGGGCTTCCTCGTTTCTTTCTGAATTCTTTCCGAGTGACCGTCGGGCACCCTCTATTGATAGTTCGTCTTCGTCTTCATCAGAACTATGTTGATTTGGTAACTTGTCACTTGTCCTTTGGTCCTGGTTTCCAAAGTGTTGTCTTTTACTTTGGTCTGGGCTTTCCCCATTTTGTTTGTTTTCGTTTGAACTTTGATCCTGGTTTTCAAATTGATGTCCCTCGTAAAACTGCTTCAAGTGATTAAAATGTACAACTTTCCTTAGTTTTCTTCTTCTTGTGTCTGAACGATTTCCTGCGAATTCAATCCTATAATCCAGATCTGATAAAACAGAAACCACCCTCCAGGGTCCAGACCAATATTTGAAGAATTTTGTCGATGTTCCTTTTGGAATAGCTGAGTTAAATAGCATCATTAAATCACCTTTACAAAAGGGGGTTCCTTTTTGTTTCCTGTCATAGTAGTCTTTCTGTTTTTTCTGCGCGCCTTGAATATTTTCCCTTGCTAATGCTTCCGTTTGTTTAATTGACTCGATTTGAGAACTGACAAAGTCCGATACAGAATTGTGTATGGTATTTTCATTTAGGCCAGTTTTGATAATGTCAATCGGTATTCTCATTTCATGACCAAACATAAGACGATAAGGTGTGAATTGTGTTGAATTATGCTCAGAAGACCGGTAGTACTTTAAAGCTTTCTGCAGTAGAGTATCCCATTAAAGCTTTCTGCAGTAGAGTATCCCATTAAAGCTTTCTGCAGTAGAGTATCCCATTAAAGCTTTCTGCAGTAAAGTATCCCATTTTTGATGGTTATTCGACACCATCTTCTTCAACATATTAATTAATGTTTGATTCATTCGCTCTGTTTCCCCATTTGACCATGGAGTGAATGGTGTGGTTATGCTTTTTGCAAGATGGATTGCTCTACATAGGCTTCCGAAGGTGTTGCTTTCGAAATTGCTGCCCTGATCAGAATGCATATTATTTGGTACCCCAAAGCAACAAATTATTTCATCCATAACTTTTTCAGCTACTGTCTCTGCTGTTATATTATTTGTAGCGAACGCAAAAGGAAATTTTGTGAAGTAATCGGTGACGACTGTAATATATTTGTTTCCCATTTCACTTTGTGGTAAGGATCCTACGATATCGATTCCCAACCGCTCCATTGGAAATCCAGTCCTAATATTTCGCATAGGTGCTTTTTGCTGAGGACGAGGACTTTTGTTTCTTGACATACTACACATTGTCTAATGTAGAGTTCTACATCTTCCCGTAGATGAAACCAATGAAAACGCTCCCGAATTTTAGTTATAGTTTTAACATTTCCCATGTGTCCACTGCAGTCATGTAAACTATACAGTGCTAGTTTTACTAATGTTCTCGGAAGTATGAGTTGATAGCTAACACTATCCTGTTTTGATGATTCATCCCACCAAATTCTATATAATTTACCCTTCCTAATCACTAGTCTGTGAAACTGGGACCAATAAAACCACAATTCCCTAGTTGAGCCTTGCATTGCCTCTGGAGTAGGCTTCTCTTCCTGTTTTACCCACTTTGTAACTTTGGATATGACTTCATCACTTGCTTGACAATTAATAATTTCCTTGTCATTCCATCCAGATAGTGGCCCCAGCGACCAGTTGTGAAAATAAGCATCGTCCTTTGTTTGTTTTTGAACTAAAAACACATCCTGGTTTTCTTGCTCATCCGTTTTAGTATTCGAACGTTCCCACGGAAAACGAGATAGTCCATCCGTATTAGAATGAATTCGACCCGGACGATGTTCCACTTCAAACGGTAGAAACTCCACAATTCGTTCAAGCCAACGCGCATGTGATCCTCTTGTGTTTCTTGTCGTTTTCAGCCATGAAAGTGCACTGTTATCTGTCCTGACCTTAAGATCTTGCCCATACACGTACGGTTCAAAGTGATCAAGAGCCCAAGCTAAACCTAGCATTTCTTTTTGGTAAACCGTGTACGTTTTCTGTGCACCTTGCAATGCTCTAGCTGCATAAGCTATAGGTCTCTCTTCTCCCACTTGTAATTGTGATAACGTAGCACCCAGTCCATTATCACTCGCATCAACGTCGACAATGAACGGTAGTTGATAACGTGGAAATGCCAAGACTGGTGCCGAACATAATTTATCTTTTATAATTTTGAATGCTTTCGTACAGTTTGAGTTCCAATTAAAAACGGAATTTTTCTTTTCCAGTTGCGTAAGTGGGGCTGTTATTTCTGAATACATCGGTATAAAGCGCTGGTAATAACCAGCGTGACCTAAGAAAGATCTCAGCTCAGATATATTCGAAGGGGTAGGCCACTTCTGTATAATTTCAACCTTTGACGCGTCCACCTCCAGACCTTCCGTTGAGATAACATGTCCCAGAACTCGCATCTTTACCGGTAAAAGTTCACACTTTGACGGTTTGATTTTCACCCCAGCCTCCTCAAATCTGGTGAGTATTCGTTCCATTCTTTCCTTGTGTTCTTGTAGTGATGAAGCAAAGATAATTATGTCATCAAGGTAAACTAAGCAATCTGTCCATACTAAGCCCTTGAGTATGATATCCATGCACCTTTGAAAAGTTGATGGTGAATTTGTCAGTCCGAATGGTAACTTCCGAAATTGGTAATGACCATCTGGGGTAGAAAATGCCGTTTTCTCCTTTGAATCATTGTCCAAATTCACTTGCCAATAGCCTTTCAATAAATCAAAATGACTGAAATATTTCGCGTCATTTAAACTCTCTAATATGTCGTCTGGTCTTGGCAGAGGGTAAACGTCTTTTTTCGTAACGGTATTGAGACCACGGTAATCTACGCAGAAGCGTCTTCCTCCATCCTTTTTATATACAATGACTACAGGTGCTGACCATGGTGATGTTGAATCATCCTCAATTATTCTATTTTCCAACATTTCGTTCACCTCCTCCTTGATAATATACGTTTTAGCAGGTGCCATTCTACGGACGGGTATTTTTACTGGTTGGGATCTCTCCGTATCGATTTTGTGGATAGTTTCTTTAAATGTCCCAATGTCATATGGTCCAAACGAAATAGCTGATTGATGTCGCGCTGGCTATCTTTTTCTTCATTTGAAATATTTGGATTATTGATTGGAAAAAGCGTCTTCATCTCGTCTTTCAAATTGCTAATTTGATTACAATAAATTGCAGCAGGTTCTGATTTAGTTTTGCTTTCAGAACATTGAACAAAATAGCATTCACTTGACGCAAGCGTACTGTCGGTTTGGGATGAAGATAAAAGTGGATGAAATTTTCCCACGGTACTTCCTTTCCAGATCTTGACATCTTCACTCTTTGGATTGAATACTCGAACTGGAATTTTACCTTCATGATAAGTTGCCACAACTTTAATTATCCCTGTCTGATATTTGTCTTCAAATAAATTTGCTGGTTCCAGAACACCAGTATATCCATCATTACAATGTCCACTATTTACACTACAAGCAATATTCGCAACTGTTCTCGCCGGAATTATAACGGTGTGTCCTATATTAACATTAAAAACATCCAGCGTTTGTGAATAATGCAATTCTGCAGTATTTCCATTTAAACGTAAAGTGTCAGAACCAAGGTCGATGACCGCATTGTAGGCTTTCAGCAAGTCCTTACCTATGAGCAATGATTGCGATAGATTAGTACAAACATAGGTCGGCCAATATACTACATACCCCGCAATTTCTATCGACAAGTTGGCAATTCCTTTTATATCTAAACAGTGCGACTTACTTGGTCCTGTAATTGTTAATTTTGTCTGTTCTAATTCCACTTTTATTTGTAATTCATCGAGCACAGCCTCATTTACAATTGTTATTTGAGCACCAGTATCGACCAATCCTAACACTTTCAAATCATTATTTATAAGACACGACACATATACATTTTGCGGCAGACTTTTAGAGTGTTTTACCAGGGACGATAGTTCGCCTGTCCCTGTGCTCCCGTCCCTCTTCCGTTTCCCTGATTATGTGGCGATTTAGGACATTCCATATCACGCCAACAATGACCATGTTGCCCACAAGCATGACACGTGCCTTGTCGATTTCCTTGACCACCTCCTCGATTTTGCCAATTTCGTTGTCCTCTACCTCCCCTTCCCATGGAGGTATTGCTTCTTCGTGATCCTATTCCCCGTTTTTCCAGTGCTATAGTGATAGCTTCTGCTAAGTCTGTTGTATTAATGCTCTGTTGAGAATTAGCCATGTTGGCTGTGACGCCCTGTTTCTTATTCAGATTTGCTTCCGTTCTCAATGCTACTTGTAATACCTCTTCTGCTGTTGATTTGCTTGTAATACCCATATTTTAAGAGTTTCTTCCAGTCCGTCCGTGAAATATTTACGAACCATAATGTCTCTGTATTTGTCATCCCACTCCGGAAAAGCCTTTCTAGCAAGACTCTTTATTGCACTCATATATGCATCCAAAGACTCATCCTTGCGTCTGTGTCTACTCTCCAATGCAGCTTGGAAAGTTGCCCTGTTACTCTCAAGGGCAAACTTGGCCGATAAGGTCTTGATCAGGTTGTTCCAATGCTGGCGCTCTTCTTCGGTACATTCCCAATATTTTAGATTAGCGTCACCTTCTAAAACTGTCGGAATCCTTGCCAGTTTGAAATTTTCAGACCAATTATTAAGACTAGATATTTGTTTATAGTTACGCAGCCAGATCACCCACTCTTCCAGTTCTGATCCTTTGAAAGACGAGGGCTTAATCTCTGATCTTTTTCCAATAAGTGTGCCTTCCTTCCTATCAGGACTGTTAGTGCTTTGAATTTTCTCATCTTTCACTGTTGTATCAGTGTTCTCAGCACTTCTATTTTTTTTTAATTTCAACTGTGTTATCAGTGTTCTCAGTACTTTGATTTTGTGCATTATGAATATTTTCTTCTATGTTACACAAACTTGCTTGCATGCTTTCAGCCAACTCTTTTTCCTTGTTGAGAATTAGAACATGAAGTTCCTGTTGTAATTCTCTTATTTGACCCTCAAATTCATTAACTCGGGATGTGGCCATGTTGTTTCTTTCGTTCGATTCTGGACACAACAGGCAAATAAATATTTCGGTAAATACAAAAATTATAAACCCAGTTGACAGTAAGAGGCCTGTGGGCTCAACTTACCGAAAACTGTAGTTCTTTACTCAATTTGACAAATTCTGGGCATTTTAGACTTTTTCAATTTTCAGTGTATACACGAACTATTTATAGCACAATTTAAATTTTCACTGTACACACAAACTATTTATAGCACAAATTACAGTAAGAGGCCTGTGGGCTCAACTTACCTAAAATTGAAGTTCTCTCCTTAAGTCCGTGATTTTTTTAATCCAAACTTGTAATAATTCTTCACCGGGATGAAGTCCATCTGACAATTTATGGTAATAATACTGACTTGTTTTACTTTTTGGACAAGATTTGCGTGATGCCCCACTTCCTCTATGAGTGCGCAACTGGGAGTGAAATGCTAAATGTTTTCCAGTATGTTTCTTATTGAACTCGCTAATAAAAAGGTCATTTACTTCAGTTACAAATTGTTCAAACGATCTTTGATGTTTACTTGTTACCTCCCTTGGTGTCAGTTCTGATTTACTTGGATATTTTGTTACACTTTTCAGCACATCTTTTGGAGGGATCGTTGCAATAACTGTCTTACTTCCCTCGTGNATGAAGTCATAGTGATTTTGTAAATATCAAAAGATAAATATGCGACGTTATTTTACGATTTACATAATTTTTAATGATAAAATTGCAACTGATCAATACTGATATAATATACGATACCGGCACTAATACGTCACAGCTCTTTCGGAAGAGTTTTAATTTTACGTATAATCCGAGAATAGATTATGACCCTTATCTTCTCACATTGTAGAGTCGATCGTTTTATTGTAGAGTGTTGAAAAATGGCGATCCCCATTGTTTGGTACAACAGGCAACTTCAATCACAAAATTCTACCTTACGGTATATTATTTTTAGCATTCATTAACACAATGTCTTTTAGTTAATGTCATTTAAATATTCACGCTAACTTGCTAAGACCATGGAGTTTTCCTTTAAAACGACCTTTGTTTCAGTTATTTTCAGAAAATTTGGCAGTTTTTTTTGTGTGTGAACTTTTTGAAATTGTAGATTGAGCACAAAGTACGTACATTGTCGTAAGAGTTATCTTTCTTATGTGTTCTATCTCCCCCCTCCCCCTTAGTACAGCCAAATTAGGCTAAGGTCACCTATGTCCAGGAGTTGAAACCATTAATTTTAAAAATAGCAAAATGACCGCTGGAGGTATGCTATCCTTTGGGACTAATAGTCCACCATAAGATGTATCGACGTAGGTGTATAATTAGGAGCACTCGCCCGCCATTTCTGCATTAACCTTCATCAGGTACGTTCATAGTCAAAAGAATGGAAAACTATATAATCTAAAAGTGTTCGGGAGCAAGTAATTTAAGGGGCATAAACAGGATAGTCAGAATCGGTTTTTACCCATTCATATGAGATTGGCTTTAGCTTAAATAAATTACAGTATTCAGAAACTACTGTTAACTTCGGGATAATAGGTGGTAATATATACTAATTACACAGTCATGTACATGTAGATGTAAATCCAACTACCATACAATCACGACCACGACGGCATCCTAATGTTGTCAAATAAGTGTAATTTAAGTAATGATTGCAATATAAGTAATTATTGCAATATAGGTAATTATTACAATATAAATATAATATGTTTTTGTCATTTCATCAATACAAGTTTAACTATGTGATGTATTATATATTATTACTTAATACATGTTCGGTTGAGATCGAACAATTTGTACATCATTGAGAACATGTATATTTTAAATTATTTAAATGCACTTTTTAAGTTTTTAGATATAACAAATGTACAGATGAATTTCTTAATTGACAGTTCTGTATGCATACTTTTATAAAATTGTTCAATTATTATAGACATCCATTTTATAGTTTTTATACTATTTTTGTAAACTTTTATCTTTACAACTTTAGTATTCATATGGGATATTACCATTATTAAAATGTATTTCTTTTATTTGCGTTTTAGTTCTTTAACTGCCTTCGATGTTTTACATGGTCATTGGTTGAGAGCACTATTATACCACCGATGTGTTTTTATGTGTATGAGGTTAAGATACGTTTTATCCATAATTTCCCAATTTTTACTTTTACCTCTTTGCCCTACTTAAAAAGGGGAAGATTCGCTTAATTGTTTGTGACTCAATCGGATTTCTAAAATCCGCCTAAAAAATAGTTTGGTTCGTTACTCAAATATGCGTCTTCTTATGTTTTAAGTATTAATTTAAATTGTGTTATGTCCAAAATGATTTCCACAAAAAAAAATACGTTTTTGTCGTCCTTACTGTATATGACGGGCGCTCTTAGAATACCTATGCTGAAAGTTCGTGTTGTTCTCTATACATGAATGGTGGCATATGTGAGGCAGAATATTTCCCTCTGACGCATCTAGTTTAATTGTCGTGTGAGTTTGTGTCGTCATTATACATGAATGGAATTATGAGACAGAATCGTACCCTTAGGCGTACCTGGTGTCACATCCGTATTGGTTCGTGCAGTATACATGGATGTTGTCATGTAAAAGACAGAAGCTAATCCTTTGACGTATCTGATCTCACTTTCGTGTGTGTTCGTGTTGTCATTATACATGGATGTTATCGTGTAAAAGACAGAAGCTAATCCTTGGACGTATCTGATCTCACTTTCGTGTGTGTTCGTGTTGTCATTATACATGGATGTTGTCGTGTAAAAGACAGAAGCTAATCCTTTGACGTATCTGATCTCACTTTCGTGTGTGTTCGTGTTGTCATTATACATGGATGTTATCGTGTAACAGACAGAAGCTAATCCTTTGACGTATCTGATCTCACTTTCGTGTGTGTTCGTGTTGTCATTATACATGGATGTTGTCGTGTAAAAGACAGAAGCTAATCCTTTGACGTATCTGATCTCACTTTCGTGTGTGTTCGTGTTGTCAGTATACATGGATGTTGTCGTGTAAAAGACAGAAGCTAATCCTTTGACGTACCTGATCTCACTTTCGTGCGTGTTCGTGTTGTCAGTATACATGGATGTTGTCGTGTAACAGACAGAAGCTAATCCTTTGACGTATCTGATCTCACTTTCGTGTGTGTTCGTGTTGTCATTATACATGGATGGTGTCGTGTAACAGACAGAAGCTAATCCTTTGACGTATCTGATCTCACTTCCGTGTGTTGTCATTTTACATGGATGTTGTCATGTAAAGGACAGAAGCTAATCCTTTGACGTATCTGATCTCACTTTCGTGTGTGTTCGTGTTGTCATTATACATGGATGTTGTCGTGTAACAGACAGAAGCTAATCCTTTGACGTATCTGATCTCACTTTCGTGTGTGTTCGTGTTGTCATTATACATGGATGTTGTCGTGTAAAAGACAGAAGCTAATCCTTTGACGTATCTGATCTCACTTTCGTGTGT
>MJUT01063515.1:139407-155292 GCA_002080005.1 Gigantidas platifrons
TAACAGGATGACCAAATATGATAAGGATACCCATGCTTTAACAGGATGACCAAATATGATAAGGATACCCATGCTTTAACAGGATGACCAAATATGATAAGGATACCCATGCTTTAACAGGATGACCAAATATGATAAGGATACCCATGCTTTAACAGGATGACCAAATATGATAAGGATACCCATGCTTTAACAGGATGACCAAATATGATAAGGATACCCATGCTTTAACAGGATGACCAAATATGATAAGGTGACCCATGCTTTAACAGGATGACCAAATATGATAAGGATACCCATGCTTTAACATTGTTTATAAAAGTCTTTTCCCGATTTGTCATCCCATCCTCGCTTTTTTTTTTGTATTGTAGAACTTATTTTCGTTCTGACAAAAAAGACGAAATACTGGTCGCTTGAGGTAAATGTCATTTCTCTTCTTGTCAGACACTGTTGCCGTTAGCTTGTCTTTAACTATTTCGGCAAGTTTTATATTTATCTCGGAAACCGTCGTTTCCAAGGCAGCGAGAGTATGTAACAGTTTGAGTATAAATTCAATATTTGTACTAAATGTTTTTTTGTCTATCGTGCTTAGGTCATTGGGGTTCTTCGCGCTATATCTCTACTGGTGGACTATCAGTTGATATTTCAACCGTGGGATTGATTACCGTGAAAATTACAGCATTGTCCAATCACAAACCGGGAATATTAAACAAATACATAAGAATGTAGAATGTCTGGCGAACATCGGCAACATCTACACAGTCAATTAAAACATGCTTCAATGAATTATTAGAATTGCACGGAATACTCTCCTGTCGTTCATCATTATTTAGGAAATTATGTTACTTGCTGCTCATATTCAACATATGATAAGTATGCATTTTATACGAAAGCCCAGACGGGTCATTCGAGATTCAAGATTCGAAATTCGAGATTCAATATCTGAAATTCGAAATTCACTATCTAAAACAACCAATCAAGAGAAAGCTTTTAAATTGAGAATTTTTAATGGCCAATGAAATGTCTTTTAACATAATTTCATACAGAACAAACTAGAAGGGAAAAAATACAAAACCCTTTTCATTATATGAAATAAGTTCATTCATAAATTAAAATAAAAGAACAAACAAACTAAAATTAATAATAAATAATTTATCTATTTAGAAAGACAGTCTATGAAACAAGCTAGTTGAGAGAGAAATCTCTTATCTCGCCCAGTCTTCATCCAATTATGAAATGCTGATAAACTTCATCATCTCAATGTGACCTAGCTATTCTTCTCTGTGTCTACATATCATATTTCATAACATCTGCATTGAAAGTGAGGGGTTTTCCTGATAATAAATTTGTATACTAACAAGATATATTTATAGCATTGCACATTCGTATGATCAAAACTAAGATTGCAAAACAAAGAAATATTTCATTGATCTTTTAATATTTTAATACACTTATTAAGTAAATATTTTAGGTAATTTTCATAAATATGTATTTGCCAAAATTGTTATGCACATAAAATAAGTAAATAGGTATAGCTTTATTAATTCATTAATAGTGTCTCGTAAGTCGTTTATTAATGGCTGGATATTGATTGTTTTATATGTATATATTGTTATGATGATGATGATGTTTTATGACAATCAATATGTGACACTTTAATAAACAATTTTCTTATATATCTTTTCTTATATGTATATACAGCATCATCATATATCACAGGCGCACGTTTAATATATTTATATATTAAATATGTATTAATATAATTTTCTGAGAAGAAAGCTTTCTGGATATTTGCAATATATATATATAGTGATTATATTTTAGATAAATCTGGAATAACTGAAAAGTCGCACAATAGATTTATGAAATATATTCTTGGTGTTAATCGAAAAGCAAGTAACATTGCAGTTATGTCAGAACTGGAACGATACCCGGGTGCGTCTAAACACCGCCAAGGAGTCCTTGGTGCACCAAGGACACAAAAAGTGCACCAAGGACATGAATCCTTCATTTTATCAGCTCCAAGTTTTAACCTATGATAACTCATAGACAGAACATTCAAGTGACAAATTTTGGTAAAGTTATGAAAAATAATAACTTGAAAATTAGCGATTTTCTAGTCCGTGGTGCACCAAGGACACAAAAAGTGCACCAAGGACATGAATCCTTCATTTTATCAGCTCCAATTTTTAACCTATGATAACTCATAGACGGTAGATTCAAGTGACAAATTTTGGTAAAGTTATGAATTATAATAACTTGAAAATTAGCGATTTTCTAGTCCTTGGTGCACCAAGGACATGAATCCGGTGATTGTCGACATATCAAAGAGAATGAATAAAAACCTTATTTCCTAATAAATTTCGTTGGGATTTTTACATAAACTGTTATAGTACATTCATATTCAATCATAATATGCTAAAAATAAGTAAAGAAATCCAATACTTCATGTCCTTGGTGCACCAAGGACTCCTTGGCGGTGTTTAGACGTACCGGTTTACTTTATGATGCTTTTGTTTGTAATAAGGAATTGAATTTATGTCAAACAAATACATGGTATTCTAGTATATTACTAATATTAAATAAGATGAATATATCAAATGTTAATGCCTATGTAGGCACTCTATGTAACAATGTGAAAACAATTTTATGTGATAGTTTTCTTAGTTACTGGTATAATTTAAAAAAAATGTATAAATGAAGACAAAAAGGGAAAACTCCGTACATATTTTACATTCAAGAAACATTTTATTAGAGAAAAATATACATTTCTTAATGACTTCAAAATAAGACAGGCAATTTTAGTGCACATCCTCTTAAGATTATTTTTCCTGAACATTTTTACTCTCATGGTAAACATTCAGATTTTCTTAATAGTGGCTAAAAACGTGGTGGCAAACATAGTTTTGCCCCTCCCCCTCCCACCCTCACACTTTTGACTACGCCCTGTCACCTCTCTATCCTTCTTTATCTGTTAAACCAATATATTACCTCTCAGTTATATAAACATTAAACTTCTACAGCCACCACAACTGTAACTTGATCAGTTTCAAATTAAATATAGTCATCTGAATGAACTATAAATAACTACACTAGTCTTTCTGAATGAAAATAGATATTTAATATATATATGACACAGGCGCGCGTTAATAGTGTAGTGTATGGGGTTGTTTTTTGTATTAAACGTGCGCCTGTGATATATGATGATGCTGTATATACATATAAGAAAAGATATATAAGAAAATTTGTTATTAAAGTGTCACATATTGATTGTCATAAAACATCATCATCATCATAAAAATATATACATATAAAACAATCAATATCCAGCCATTAATAAACGACTTACGAGACACTATTAACGCATAACAATTTTGGCAAATACATATTTATGAAAATTACCTAAAATATTTACTTAATAAGTGTGTTAAAATATTAAAAGGTCAGTGAAATATTTCTTTGTTTTGATCATACGAATGTGCAATGCTATAAATATATCTTGTTAGTATACAAAATTATTATCAGGAAAACCCCTCACTTTCAATGTAGATGTTAGGAAATATGATATGTAGACACAGAGAAGAATAGTTAGGTCACATTGAGATGATGACAGTTTATCAGCATTTTATAATTGGATGAAGAGGGGGCAAGAGAAGAGATTTCTCTCTCAACTAGCTTGTTTCATAGACTGTCTTTCTAAATAACTTAATTATTTATTATTAATTTTAGTTTGTTTGTTCTTTTATTTTAGTTTATGAATGAACTTATTTCATATAATGAAAAGGGTTTTGTATTTTTTCCCTTCTAGTTTGTTCTGTATGAAATTATGTTAAAAGACATTTCATTGGCCATTAAAAATTCTTAATTTAAAAGCTTTCTCTTGATTGGTTGTTTTAGATATTGAATTTCGAATCTCGAATTTCGAATTTCAGATATTGAATCTCGAATTTCGAATCTTGAATCTCGAATGATCCTTCTGGGCTTTCGTAATTTTACACTGTATAACTTATATGAATTCTATAATTATCACAGCAATCACTTATGCTTTATATTTTTGAGTAATTTCTATGAATTTTAAAATATTTGTAATTAAAATCTTGATGGGAAGCCAATAATTACATTGTAACATTATTTTGGAAACCATTTTGGAAACATTTAAATGCACGTAGTGCAATTTGCCAAACATCTGTACTCGCAGGAATTACGGCATAATAATATTTTACAAAAGTGTAGTGGAATACGGTGTATGTACCGTAAATGCAACGTGTTACGGGGTTGGTAGATTGAGAGGAGAACAGATGTCTTAGGGGTGTAGCAAGAATCCATATAAAATTTGACAATCGATCAAAAGTTTTAACTTATTGATTTATTCGTGTTTAACGTCAACTTTAGTAGTATTTCAACTATATCATGGTGCTAAGAAATTTTATAAATTCATTTCCACTTCTACCAGACTCAAAACATATTTGCTTAAAAAACAATTGTGCTATATGTACAAATAAGAAATAATTCATGGCAGCGGTAGATTTGTGCTCATTTAACCATGGGTTGGGCATTTATTATCGATAATTTTTTCCCGAGCGCTAGCTTATTTAAAAATAAAAGACTTCACACAGAGATAGTAACCAACAAGAACTCAACGCCAGAAGAGTCTGTAGATTTATTTGTTAAAGGTTATGTGACAATGATATCGAAAAAAGTATCTTGAAAATAATGTCAATGATGACACTATTGAACATGATTAGAACGACGTTTGTTTCAGTTATTTTCAGAAAATTTGGAAGGTGTTTTGGATTTTTTGAAATTGCAGGATAAACACAATATAGGTACATCGTCGATAAAACTAATTTGCACTGGCTCGAAACAGGATAGAAAAGATCTCCAAAGGCTCACTTTTCTATCTTTTTCTAAAGCTCGTACAAGTGAATTTTATAGTTATTGTAACATATATTTTCAACTGACGCAATTTTGGTTTAGCCATATTACACATATATTACACATATATGGCTAAACCAAAATTGCGTCAGTTGAAATATATGCTACAATAAACAATTTAAGAAAATAATATTGTATGTACGGTTCCGTCCGAATCTATAGTTAATTATATGCTATTGACTTTCGTTTTCTGCAAAAAGACAGAACAAATTGAAAGTTAATTGTAATTAGCAATAGTATATGTGACGGAATAGTTCTGTCTAGCGCTGCAATTAAACAGCTGTTTATCGTGTTTTTACTTGATGATTATATTTTACGATAGTTTGATAACTGTGTCTTATCTAATATGTGTCTGGAGCATACACTTTTAATTAAAGTGCGTATATAGCGAAAATAGTCTGCCTTCATACAAATAATGAGATTTTATGTTTGGGCAGAAATTTGTCTTCGTATCTGAAGGGACGCGAAAGTAGTTTATACTTTTATACGGGTCAACAAGGGCATATAGGGAAAACAGGGGGTATTAAAGCTTTATGTCTGTTAAAAAGGGAGGTGTAGGCATAAGCAATAACTGTTTTTATTTTTGTTTCAAAAATTTTCACAGCGTCCGCGAACCCCCATATAAGAAAATGTGTGATGCTTAACAAGTATACCGATGGTCTTCAAACGAACACATGTTATTGATTCTGATTAAGACATCTTTTTTCAAGTCTCTCCCACATTTCGGGGAACTCCTTTTGGTGTTACCGTATATATTTTTCCTTTGTTCTTCATAAATTTTTTAAAACCGCATTTAAATTTCCGAAACGTGATAGCCCTGTTACAAGGTGCTAATTGATTCACTATTAAAAACGTTAATTGAATTGGGAAAATATATTTATTTGTTCAATATGAAAATCAACATTTCTGCTATTTGTTTTTACGTAATAATTATAAGAAAATGTCCTCATAATAACATTAAGCCCTTACATGCATATTAATGGAATTGGAAGTATATGATAAATAGGTTATGATAGGTCAATTTTCATATCACACCCATATCGACCATAAACACTCATATTAGTCCTAGGGTCGTGGTCATGATCGTATAGTATTTGGATTTACAACTACCTATGCATTCAGTGACTATCACCACTAACTTTGTGGGTTCGAATCCATCTCATGGCGAGGTGTACTCGATACAACATTATATGATAAAGTTTGGCAATGACTTGCGGCAGGTCTGTGGTTTACTCCATGAATTCCGGCTTCCTCCACCAATAAAACTGACCAACACAATATAGCTAAAATATTGTTGAAAGTAGAGTTAAACACCATATCCCTAACCCGCATATCAAAAGTCCTGGGCTAATATGGGGGTCTCGTGTTGATACGTGGTGTGATATGAATATTGCCATAGCATAACCCCGTGTTTTCGTTCAAACGTTAGGGCCATACTTAAGTATGTCTCGTGATGAATTTAATAAGATATTTTCTTTTTGAGTATTAAAAACTAACAGGACAAATTATGACCTTATCTGTAACCATCTGTGATACATATATTATGTATTGGTAAGCTAAGCATATACATGATAGCGAACGTAAAACTGTTTTAGTGATTACTCCGTCTTGATCAGCCTGAGATCCTAGAACCATTGGTTTAGAAACAGCAACCCTCTGATAAGGTATTGGTAATCCTGATAAAAACAGTAACCTCTGGAATACCGTATCAACTGATATATATAGATTATAGCATGGCCATTTCCATATCTGTCCCGGTATCATCCCGAGACTTCCATATCAGCCCAAGGTGACAGCCGCGGGCTGATATGGGTTGAGGGATGATACCAGGACCTATATGGAAAAGGCTATGTTATAATATGTTTATCACATATTTAACCATGACTAAAATTAATAAATTGTAAATGAATAAATGAGTTTATGTTCATTCATCAACATATATAACAACAAAATAAATAACGTGTAAAAATCAACAAAATAATTCATCGCATTTATCACAGGTATTGAACATAACTTTTCAATAATTATAAATCAGACTTCCAATTCATATCATTTATGTCATAAAAAATTATTGTCACATTTCCCTGGATATTTGAGTATGGGAATTGTGTTATTTTGGAGTTGGGCAAAATGGGAGCCAAAACGATAGCGGTTTGCTTATTAGAGTTATTATTAGTAACCATTGACTGGACAGAGTTATTACTGATGAAAAATTAGAGTAACTGTTTTATTTTCATAGTTCTCAATAGTCGATACGATGGCGTAAATATCTACATTCGCCATCACTAAGATATCTACTGATGGAAGCTTGGATACATTTCAATGAATCGGGTTCGTAATCCTGTTTGAATTTCGTGCGCGCTGAAAAAAAATCTTGCCAGGTGCCTCGACTCCAATATATTCAGGATTACGGTGTTCTCCCACTGTTGATAACAAATCCTTGAATATCCTTATGTTACTCTCAGTTTTACGTTTTGTATTGATATTTTTCATCTCCGTTTTATCGGTTTTTTGTATGATATTTGCTTACTTGTCACAATGACGTCATCGACGCAGGGCACAATAACCGGTTATTTGCCCCGGGCACTGATATGGATCAGGAACGTCTTCGTTTATCACACATGCAAAACGGTACGGATAACGTACAAATATGTGATAAATATATATATATATACTCATTATGCAGTTGCTGCCGAAAAGTTATTACGTATAAATGAAAAGTTCACCATTGGAAACATGAAATTACCCTTTTGATAGTCAATATCTACGTGTATTTCGAGGTATGAAGCATACTTGGTTGTATCTGTGGTGTCCTTTATTTAGTGAAAGAAAATAATATACATTGTGAAACATGTTAGGATCGGGCTAGCCTCTTTTCGTTTTTCTTGAAAAACCCCAGTATGAAACATGCCTCATACGAATAAGTAGGTGAGTAGAGGTTGGTTCCCGAATGTCTGTTAGTTTAAACATATTTTATTAATTAATAAATATAGTACAATAACATAAATTGTAATATGATACAATACAAATAATTAAAGGGATTCGAAAACGAATGTCTGTTGAATAACCCGAACAACAAACGCAACAAATATATTGTCGATTAAAAACACAAGTATGGTGATGAAGCCTGTTTCAATCGTCGGTTTCAAATTCGATAATGCAACTTGATATTCAGAATCGGTCATCCGCAAGATTAACTATGTGATGAAAAAAGGTTTTCCCCTTGAAAAGCATCACTAGATTCTTAAAGTTTTAAATAAATGCGTTTATTGATCAGATTCAGCAGAAAGTTTTTAAATCGTTACATTCCTATTATCAAGTATGTAATACAGGATAATACCTATTATATTCCCGAAGTGCATACAATGTGCATTATCAATGCTATCTGCGAATTTTTATTTAAGTACAATACCATGTGTTAACTGTCATAATATACTGCTATTACATCCTGTTAAATGACTTTCACAAGCCATCTTTCAATTCTAGGTATATTGTTTGTATCTATGATTGTCATGAATAATGGAAGCAATGATGAATGGAACCTTGTATTCAAGGTAGTATCTGGAGGTAGGTTGTAACAGTTAGAAATAAACATAACAAAATAATATAAAAAAAGAGAAAGAACAAAGAAATGAATATTAAAAGGAATCTCGTATTCCAAGTAGTATATGGTGTTGTAGAAATGAAGAAAAAGAGACAGACCTACGAAATGAATATTATCTCGACCTCAAATAGAAACGTTAAGACCATTGTTTCCTACTTCAGGCAATTATACAAATACAATCCCGATTTAATCCTAAGACAGTAACACAAAAATATGTATGTTTAATAATTAGCAAATAGAAGAAATTTGGCTGGAGTATTCAGGATATAGGATCCCTGTTTGATAATAAGATACACAAACTGGTAACCTCTTTGATAATTAGACAATGCCACAGATTGGATCCCTATCTACTACATGAACAAAAACACGAATAAGGGTAATAACAAAATTACCGAGCTCCGAACAATCTTCCAAAGGGAAAGCGGGGCCCGGGTGGCTCAATGAGTTAGGTCGTTGGATCTAACAACTCATACAAGCCTATCACCAATACGGCGTGGGTTCGCACCCGGCTTTGTAAATTACAAAAAGGGTGCACTCGACTCGCAGCCGCAAGTGATAAAGTTTACCAGTTGCTTGCCCATGGTCGGTGGTTCTCTCCGGCTTCTTCCACCGCTAAAACTGGTCGCCATGATATAGCTGAAATATTGCTGAAAGTGGCGTAAAACATCAAAAATCAAAATCAAATCTTTTTGTCTGGGGTCCGGCTGGCTCAATGAGTTAGTTCGTTGGATCTAACAGCTCATACAAGCCTATCATCAATACAGCGTGGGCTTTTTAAATTACAAAAAAGGTTGCATTCGACTCACAACCGCAAGTGATAAAGTTTACCAGTTGCTTGCCCATAGTTGGTGGTTCTCTCCGGGTACTCCGGCTTCCTCCACCACTAAAACTGGTCGCCATGATATAGCTGAAATATTGTTGAAAGTGTCGTTAATCACCAAAAAATCAATCAATCAATCAATCAATCAATCACTTTTTGTCTCGATATAAAATAACACTAGTATCACAGCTCATCCTCTTGGACTCGGTATGAGATTATCAATAATGTATGTCTCGACAATCACAACTGACGTTATTCTATTTATCACTACAGAATTGTACTGCATATTTTTGTCCTATATTTTCTATGCAGCGGATTCAAGTTTTTATGACCTTTACATGGGAGAAGACACATCTACTGAGACAAAAGAAGATGCCTTAAATCTTGTCTTCTCAGAAAACAGAACAAAGGAACATTTCAAATCGGACATAATCAATTATTGGGATTCTGTCAACATAACCCAGGTATGTATACACCAACACGATATCAGGTAATTAATTGTGCTTTGTTGTGTGATTGATAGACAAGTTGATGCCTAACGTCACACCAATACGATATCAGGTAATTTAATAGCATTAATTGTGCTTTGTTGGGTGATTGATTGATTGATTGATGCTCAATGCCAACTTGAACAGTATTTCAACTATATCGTTGAGGTGTTTTGTTGGAAATCAATTGAGGTAAAGCGATATGAGTCACATATACAAAAGACTGTAAAAACTCTAGCAAACATGTGTTTGTTGACGTCCGTTACAATTTCTGCATAAAAACGATGTTCGGTTCGTCTTTACCTCAAGTTGTTTGTAGAAGGGATTATGCCTTATTTATGTTATTTGTGTTTGTTTGCGTATAATGGTATCCAGCACATATTGTGTTGAGTTTTTGTTTTGTTTGTCTTGTGTACCCTATGTTGCCATTTTCTCCGGATTATCCATTTCTTATTGCCCTTCGGTATTCTCTAAAGTTTATTTATCTTGTGTACCCTATGTTTCCAATTTCTCTGGATTGTCCATTTCTTACTGTCCCTTCGGTATTCTCTGGATTGTCCATTTATCATTGCCCTTTCGGTATTCTCTGGATTGTCCATTTCTTATTGCCCCTTCGGTATTCTCTGGATTGTCCATTTATCATTGCCCTTTCGGTATTCTCTGGATTGTCCATTTCTTATTCCCCTTCGGTATTCCCTGGATTGTCCATTTCTTATTGTCCCTTCGGTATTCTCTAACGTTTATTTATATGAGAGTTATCATGTAGTATTCACCGAAATCCGCATAAGAGGTCTATAACATGCAAGGAAAGTCCACGACGAGGCTTTCAATATTATAATCTTATTTTTAGATAATTGCAGCTTGTTTCCGAATCCTGTTATATATATAATATCTTGTATGAATTGTAACATACCTGTATGCTTTAGGTTTAAATTAACGTGACACTCCCCTAACCCAGTAACATTTGATTAAAATTCAATATGTATATATATTCAATGTTATCATATAATAATTTAATATTATTTGAATATATCAATCTGATTGGCTAATCCGCCTCGAGAAAATTTTGGTTATACTCGATAACCTGGGTTGGTATTGTGACGTCACCAACGTGTTCATCCGCCAACGACAAATTCAAATAGTCACATGAAATAATCGTAATTAAAATAGAGGAATCATTAAATTTTCCTGTAAAAATTAAATTATAAGAAATATTTGAAATTGTTGAACAGGTAACACTTGTAATACATGGTGTGGGTCAGTTTACGTTATTCATTAAGCGTAAACTGATCCAAACCAGGTTATAACTTATAACCTGTTCAACAATTTCAAATATTCCTTAAATAAGATGTAGAGATTAATACCAACTTTAGCAGTATATTAGCGACATCGTGACGGGGCCAAAGCTATAAAGTAATATATTCATCTAGAAAACCCTAGGAAATGAGACATAACTATTTCTGTTAAAAACAACCAGGTTATCATTCTCTATCCAGAGTTGTCGTTCCTGCTACGCTACACAACATCTCTGTCAACGCTCATTTTACAAGATTCTTGTAAAACTTAGAAACAGTAAAAAAAATGTACTTAAAAGTGTTTTAATTATTGTAAATATCAATAAAGACGAAAATAAATCACTTATTTCAAATCAATTCTCTCTTAAAAATGATTTTATCCCCCACTTCTTGGAGAACTATTTTGCGGAGGTAAACATTAAAAAGTTAAAAACGATCACAAATCATTTTTAGGAGAGAATTGATTTGAAATGAGTGATTTATTTTCATCTTTATTGATATTTACAATAATTAAAACAATTTTAAGGAGATTTTTTTTACTGTTTCTAAATTTTACAAAAATCTTGTGTAATATAATGAGCGTTGACAGAGATGTTGTGTAGCGTAGCAGGAACGACAACTCTGGATAGAGAATGCCAGGTTATATGCACACATCAAAGTAAATCTAACTAGTATTACTGTGAGCACAGCTCACTAAGATATACCCCCTCTCCCCACATCTGTCCAACCTATTTCCATAACCAAAACATTACTGATTGATCCGACCAAATATGAAAGGGACCCTCCTCTATTACCCAGCAAATGATTATTTAGTAAAGTTTCACCAGATTCCATCATACATTACTAAAATTGTCTTATGACATTGTATAAAATATAAGGCCCCTAACTCTGAAACAATAAAAGTGAATATCATCAAAAATGAAAGAGTCCCTTCTCTCTTCATGAGTAAACTACTGCTCAAATTTCAAAATATTCTGAGAAACACTACTCAAGTTATCATACGACATATGGTAAAAATCCTATTTTCCGTCATATCAAGTCCAATAACTCTGGAACGGCAAAATGAAAATCATCAAAACTGAAAGGATCCTCCCCTCTTAACCGGTAAGCTGCTGATATAATCTCAAAACATTCTGAGAAACACTACTCAAGTTATCGTACGGCATAGGGTAACAATCCTATTTTCCATCATATCAAGTCCAATAACTCTGGAACGGCAAAAGTGAAAATCATCAAAAATGAAAGCGATCCTCCTCTCTTCACCAGCAAACAGCTGATAAAATTTTAAAAGAATCTAAGAAACACAACTCAAGTTATCGTACGACATAGGATTTGTCTACAGACGGACGGACATGAAACCAGTATACCCTCTACAACTTCGTTGCGGGGGGGTATAAAAAGATAAAAATAAATTATTCAGAACACATAGCAAACGTTCAACAAATAATTAATGTTTCCACCACATAATGATGGGAACAAGTTACGAATTGGGAGTATGTCGATTTCAGCTTTATTACAACTACCTGTACAGTCAGTGTCTATCACCACTAAAGTTGCTATTTCGAATCCCGCTCATGAAGTGGTGTACGCGATACAACATTATAGGATCAAGTTTGTCATGCAGTGATTTACGACAGGTCGATGGTTTTCCCCGGGTACTTCGATTTCCTCCACCAATAAAACTGACCGCCATGATAACTGCACATTTGTTGAAAGTGACGTTAAACACCATAACCCTAATAGATATCTATGTTGAACTAAACCAACACATTGAGATCACGTTTCATAGTGAACTAAACCAACACATTGAGGTCACGTTTCATAGTGAACTAAACCAACACATTGAGGTCACGTTTCATAGTAAGAAGTCACTGAAATAACAGTCCTCAGATAGACATAACTAAATTCGGGAATATTATCGTGATTTCATGCCAACCAGTTTTCGCTTGTACCACCTACTGTTGCCATGCGCAACCGAGAAGCAGCAGTTATTTTAGTCTTTAGGTTGACTCCACCGGGGATCAAACCCATGATATTCACACTCACGGGTAACAGACTAATAATACACCACGGAGGCCAGTGTATCTTTATATATAATACACCACGGAGGCCAGTGTATCTTTATATATAATACACCACGGAGGCCAGTGTATCTTTATATATAATACACCACGGAGGCCAGTGTACCTTTATATATAATACACCACGGAGGCCAGTGTATCTTTATATATAATACACCACGGAGGCCCGTGTATCTTTATATATAATACACCACGGAGGCCCGTGTATCTTTATATATAATACACCACGGAGGCCAGTGTACCTTTATATATAATACACCACGTAGGCCAGTGTATCTTTATATATACTACACCACGGAGGCCAGTGTACCTTTATATATAATACACCACGGAGGCCAGCGTATCTTTATATATAATACACCACGGAGGCCAGTGTATCTTTATATATAATACACCACGGAGGCCAGTGTATCTTTATATATAATACACCACGGAGGCCAGTATATAATACACCACGGAGGCCAGTGTATCTTTATATATAATACACCACGGAGGCCAGTGTATCTTTCGGTCATTATACAACACTCTAGTCACATTAAGAACGATTGCAAAACAAGAAATGTTCAACAGTAAAAAGAGCTAATCTCAGCAATCATAACAACCCTTCCCAGTAAAGGGGTTGGAGGTATGGGGTTTAACACCACTTTCAACAATATTTCAGCTATATCGTGGCGGTCAGTTTTAATGGTAGAGGAAACTGGAGTACCCCGAGAAAACCATTGACCTGCTGCAGGTCACTGACAAACTTTATCACATAATGTTGTATCGAGTACACCTCGCCTGAGCGGGATTCTAACTCATAACTTCATTGGTAATATGCACTGATTGCAAAGGTAGTTGTAAATCCAACTACCATACGATCACGAACACGACGCCCCTCCCCATCTCCATTCTAAATAAAAGTAAAGTGAATTTTAAATTTGGACATTTTTGACAATATACATTAAATGAAAATCGAAATTCCTTACTTTCGGAAAAGTTTAAAAATCAAATCGGAATATATACATTTTGTAGTAACAAATCAATACCGAAAGAGAATGTCTGGAACTGATATGGTTTATTAGATATATCTATTATTGATATTTACTGAAATTATTGACGATTAAAGACAGAATAAACATGTTTTAGTTATTAAACATTTCAATACTCAGTGGATTTGATTTGATTTATTGTTTAACGCCACTTTCAGTAATATTTCAGTTATATCATGGCGACGAGTTTTAGATGTGGAAGAAGCCGGAGTACCCGGAGAGAACCACGGACCATGGGCAAACAACTGGTAAACTTTATCACTTGCGGCTGCGAGTCTGGAACACCCTTTTTGTGATTCACAAAGCCGGGCTCGAATCCACGCCGTATTGGCGATAGGCTTGTATCAGTTGTTAGATAATCAAACTACCTAACTCATTGAGCCACCCGGACCCTCTCAATACTCAGTGGACAGTGAATGTTTGAACTCCAAATATTACATGCCATAACAAGCATCTCGGTGATCAAAACCACAGAGAGAAAAGCTGCTATGTGGCTAGTGAATTGATATCTCTGAGTCTGTTGGTTGGAATTTGTTAAAATTTTGATATTTATTACAGTGGATATATTCAAACACTGCCAAAAAAATAAGAAAATTAAACGAGCAAACCAAATTTTACCTGAAGTGTATGATACCACCTTAATGTAATAAGTTCTTTTGTTAGACCCATAAATCTAGATTAGCCCCGCCACTTTTCTGTACCAAGCCAGAAAATGTGTAATCACATACATGTTCTTGCAATAGGAATATCGATTTTGTCCCTTTCTACGATTTTGATATATGATTTTGGAATTGTTCCGCAGGTGGTATTATTTTTTGTTTTTCGTTTTTTTTTTTCAGGAAATTTTAAGTATTGATGTATACATGTGATTTTTTGCCAATTATTGTTGTTTGTTTTTCTATATTACGTTAAGGTGAAAGTTTCTGTTTACAAAGACAATACAGAAGAGGCATATTTCCTTTTTGACGGAACTAAGAGTAATAAAACAAACTGGTTTTCGAAAGATAGGCTGTTAAATACCAGCTACACAGATCTTATGAATGTGAATGATAGCCGAAATGGGTATTATTTCTCTATTGATGGGTACGTTTGATCTAATACCAAGAAGTTGTTTCCCTTTGATTACCAACTATCGATAGTCACCGCATATGAAGACAATATTATACAAATACAATTTCACCTCATAAGGAAGACAATAATAAAATATTACGATATTTACCTCATATGAAGGCAAAATATACAATTACACTGTTCACCTCATATGAAGACAATAATATGCAATTACGATGTTTACTTCATATGAAGGCAACAATATATAATTACGGTGTTCACCTCCTATGAAGACAATAATATACAATTATGATGTTCACATCATAAAAGGCAAATAATACAAAATTACGATATTCACATCATATGAAGGAAATAATATAATATTACGATGTTTATCTCATATGAAAGCAATAATATGCAATTAATATGTTCACTTTATATGAAGGCAATAATAAAAATATTAAGATGTTCACCTCATATAAAGGATATAATATACAATTACGATGTTCACCTCATATGAAGTCAATAATATACAATTAATATGTTTATCTCATATGAAGACAATAATATACAATTACGAT